>SNQJ01S0018419.1:67425-116120 GCA_010110895.2 Picea sitchensis | reverse complement strand
TGGTTCTGTTACATTATTTTTGCACACTTGCAAAGGATACCCACATAAACACTTATTCCTTTGAAATGAAGATACACTGAAAGTAGAAAATTGTGTCCCTGTTGGGATTGGCCCACATAGGTTGTTAAGTGAAACATCAAGCACCCCCAATAATGATAATTTAGAGAGCTTCTTAGGAATCACTCCACTTAAATTATTTCTGGACAAGTCCAACTCTTCTAGAGTAGATATTTCACTGAGACATGCAGGGATTTCTCCAGTCAATTGGTTTCCTGATAAATTTAGTAATCTCAAGCTGATCAAGCTGCTCATGCTTACTGGGATTTCCCCTATAAGATTATTGTTGGACAAGTCAAATATTGTATTTGTCTCTAACACATATTCTAGGTTGTACTCAAAACCTTTCATGACAATCTCAAAAATGTCATATAATCTATCAAAATTGATATTGAGGCGAGAGGATCGATAGATTACAAATCCTTTGAGTCTCTTGAGATCTGATGGAATTCTTCCACTGAATTTATTATTTGATAAATCCAATACTTGCATGCTAATCAGATTTGAGATCCAATGAGGAATACCACCATGGAAATTATTATAACCAACACTCAAAACTCTCAAGTCATCAAAATTTGTGATGTTTTGAGGAAGCTCACCTATCAATTTATTTTTCCTTAAATCAAGTAGCTGAAGCTTGGTACAACTAACCAAAGATGTTGGAAGAGTCCCAACAAAGTTATTAGAATGAGCAGAGAAAATAATCAGATTGATGCAATTGCCAATACTCTTAGGAATTGATCCCTCTAGATAGTTTTCTGATAGATCTAATACCTCAAGAAAAACCAAACTGCTAATACTATGAGGAATGCTCCCAGAAATACTATTATTATATATAGATAGTGTATGAAGAGCCTTTAACTTTCCTATTGCTTTGGGAATTGTACCTTTGAAGTTGTTGGAATTAAGCTGGAGTTCCATCAACTGTGTCAAATTTACAATGGCTTCAGATATGCCCCCTGTGAGATTATTTGAACTCAGAAACAGCGAGATGAGAGGAAGCCGAAATATACTAGGTGGTATGCTCCCTGAAAATTGGTTGTTGTCCAAGCATAATTTTTGGAGAGAAATGCAATGTCCCAAGGATGTAGGAATGGTGTTCCCCAATTTGTTGGTCTGTAGAAATAGGTACTTTAACTTATGCAGCAATCCTAACTCCACTGGAATGCTTCCAGTCAAGAGGTTGCTAGAAAAGTCGATGGACAATAGCTGAGTGCAATTTCCTAAAGTTAAAGGTATGTGGCCACTTAGGGAGTTGGACGGAAAGTACAGCCAAGAGAGATTTGTAATCAAACCCAAAACAGAAGGGATTTGACCAGTGAGATTGTTGTAACCAATGTACAATCCTTGGAGAGATGTGCAGTTGCTCAGAGAAACTGGAATACTACCACTGAGACCATTATGGGACAAGTAGAGCCGTTCCAACATGACTAGACGGCCGAATTCTATTGGTATAATCCCTGTCAAGTTGTTCACTGAAAGTCTGATCCATTGTAGCCGTGTACAATTAACCAATGTTTTCGGAATTGACCCCTGGAGAAGGTTAAAGCCGAGGTTGAGTATTCTCAGCTTTTTAAGATGGCCAAACTCGGGTGGAATCGAACCCCGGAGCAGATTAGAATGGAGGCGAAGTTGTGCCAGCGCTTTAAGCTGCCTAAAGTCGGGTGGAATTGTTCCTGTAAAATTATTGTAAGAAAGATCCAGTGAGCGCAGTAAAGAGAGGTTGCCCAGAGATGCAGAAATGCTACCTTCCAATCCTAATTGAGGAAGGATAATGGCCACCACTCTTCTCGCGTTTCGCCTGCACCAGATACCTTTCCATGAGCATATCTTCTCCGAGTTCTCAGTCGTCCAGTTGGACAGCGATCCAGTTGGATCAGATGTGATTGCATTTCGGAAGGATAAAAGAGCCTCCAGGTCCCTTTTATAGTGAGCGTCCATCGTTTGATGAGCTCTCTTCAGCATACGTCCATTTAAAACAAAGCCATCAGAAGGACGTTGAACAGCAGGTAATCCGCCCTTGTGATCATACAGATATTGATGATCGTAATCCCGAGCAGTATCGGAATATGGCTTCCAGGTTAATGAGCAATTAATACACGTTCCACCCACATAGGCCGCCATGATCTCAAAGAACACAAACATTACTAGATGAGCAACACCTCTCTGATCCATTTCTCCCTCTCCGATTCTAAAGTTCTTCAAAGCCTAAACTCTTTGAGTTATATATAGAGAGAAAAATCACGATCACGGAAGATTCAGAGAAAGAGAAATAAGCGCGTAGTTGGGTGACTTGCAAAATTGCAAGGCACCCAAATTTGAAGGCAATCATAATAAACAAAGACCGAAGAGAAAAAGAAAAAGTGGGAAAATTCTGGCGTATTGACTTGAGTAGCGCAGGAGAGGCGGAAAAAGTGGGAAAATTCTGGCGTATTGACTTGAGTGGCGCAGGAGAGGCGGAAAAAGTGGGAAAAAGTGGGAGAGCATCTTAGAAAATATTTTTAGAAGTCAAAAAGTTAAGATAATGTTTAAAAAAACCTTAAGTAAAGCATGGACATGTGGTTAAATTTGATGGGTATTTACTAGTTTTCATATTGGCAGTTTTAAAAATTGCATGTCATTAATGACTTTTACTTAATTCCTAAAACCTTAAAAAAATTAAGGATCATTTGAAAATTTACTAGTAATCTTAAAATGACATTTACCATGTTTACAAATACATGTGCATAACATTTACCATGTTTACATATATCTGTGCATATATCTGCCGATGTGTGAAAAGGGTATACACATATATGCGCAGTTCTGTGAAAAGAGTATATATATTTTTGGGGTGTTGTTTAACTATTCTATGAAATGGTTTTTTTTTGTAGGAATTAGATTTGATGATATAAAGTTATATGAAATCACTATTTTTTTTGTTGTTCAAAATCCATTTTTGAATATAAAAATGGATTCAGCATGCCGAAAAACCTTTATGACACTAACAATTCTTCACCAGATTTGAAATCAATATCTCAAACCATTTTGAAAATCCAATTTATTATAATTAGTAATATATCGATTCTATTGAAAGTAGTCTAGTTGTTCTGATGTGTTAAGCACGTTATTTATGATGTAATTTGAACCACCCATAACCATTAAAAATAGCTTAATATAAAAATTAATAAAAGTAAAGCATCTTAGAACATACTTTGATGATGTAAATATTGTTAAATATGCCATATTTAATAATATTTAATATTTTAAATATGTAAAATTCATTTTCTAAATTTACACATATAAATAAATATTATTTTTATCTTGATGCAATGAACCGAAAATTCTAAGGTAGTCTAGTCGTTCTTATGAGTGTTACGCAAGTTCTCTATGAGTCATTTTGACAACGAATCATTTTGTGTGATTTGATTTCCAAAAATAATGATGCTTTCCAGTTGTAATCATGTTAATTTTGTATGTGTGGGGTTTAAAAAATGATTGTAAAATTTGTATGCAGTGAACCACAATTGCAAATGTTTACACTTGAATTTATGATCTTTTAAAAGTATATATTCTTAATCATTAAATTTTTTTAGATTATATATATATATATAAACTAGTTTGAGAATATATTTTGTGTATATAATTTTAAATATAATTGTCAAATTTATTAACCAAACACATAATTTAGAAAGATACATATTTGGTTTTTATTTGTTAATATTTTATTGATTTTTGTTTGTAATTTTTTGTTACAAAATTTTTGTTTCCTATATTTGTATTTTAATTTTTCAAATACTATGTTGTTAATATTATGAATCATAATTATATATAGTTCTAAAAAATGAAAAAGATCCTCAAGATTGCTCCTTAAAGTAATTTATCAATTTCAAAATGTTGAAGAGTTCGTCCGTCTGAAAGTTTTTTAAAGATCCTCAAGGCTCTTCCTTTCTTGAGGTAATTTCTTAGTAATGTGTTTTCCTTCAATGTTAGAATCAATTTCAAAATGTTGAAGAAATCTGCCTTGGTAAAGTCTACAACATATGAGTATTTGTAAATTTAATAAGATGAAATGAATTTATGACAACTTATTATGGATGTGTTTGCTTTTAATATTAGCTTAGTGTTGAATATCTCTTCCTTTGGTAAAATCTAGAATATGTGAATATTTATAAATATAATAATATTGGACAAATTCCTAGCCATGTGTGCATTTCATAAGAGAAGAGAAAAGTCTTTAAACTTTTTATCCTAAATGTGAATTTATTTTTGATATTTTTTCTTTCATTCTAGAAGTTATTTTGTATTTCAACATAAACATACCTCTAGCTAAATAGATCTTAATCCCTATCTTACTCCTAACCCTTACCTTACCCCTAACCCTACCCCAACTACATGCCCCCTAAATCCTACCTAGAATAACTACATACTATAACCCCTACCCCTAACCCTATACCCCCTAATTTTGTGCTCTAACCCCATAACCCTTGTATTGATGAATGAAACACTTTGAAAATGATAAAAATTAAACAAATACAATCCACTTCTAGGGGAAATCCTCTGTTAACAATATATCAAATTCATGACACAAAATATGATGATCCTAATACTAAGTCTCCCTGGTATATATATATGAGACAAAGGGTACAACTTTAAGGAAAGGGTATGATGAAAGGTTATATTCCACCTACTAATATAAAAAATAAATTGATAATGAATTCTTATTGGGGCCTTAACATAGCCCCTCTATAAAAAAAACTTTTCCCTCAAAGCTTGTAATTGAGGTTGTTTCTTCATGAAGTACTCATTTTTTCATGTAGCTTCTTCTAGAGGAATATTCTTCCAGTTGATTAGGTACTCCATAATGCTTATTCGAAAGAGATAGAGAATGTTGATCTATACCTTTTTCTGGTTCAAGAATCAACTTCCCTTCTTCATTTAATTTTGGAAGTTCTACTTTCACTCACATAATTTGTCCCAAAAACTGTTTTAGTTAAGATACATGGAAAACCTTATTAATATGAGAAGAAGGAAAATATAACTCATACACCACTCGTACAATTCTGCGAATAATATTGTAGGGTCCATAAAATTTTGAATTTAATTTCTTAATCTTATTTTGCTTTAGTGTAGATTGCTTATAAGGTTGTAGTCTAAAAAATACCCAATCACCCTCCTCAAATTTTATTTCACTTCGATGTTCATTTGCTTGCTATTTCATCCAATTTTGCGCCATTTGAAGGTTTTCCTTAAGAATTTTCAAATTTTCTTTAGTATTCTCCCTATGTGACTCTATTGCCTATACTTTGGACTTATCTTGCAAAAAGTATGGGATACCAAGAGATAGATATCCATAAAGGTCCTCAAATAGGGGATATTTTAGTAGATGTGTGCCAATAGGTAGTATTATACCACCATTCTTTCATAGGAAGCCACTTCATCCATTAAGATTTCTTGTTTGAATAATGTAGCATAAACATTTGGAAACTTACTCAATATATGAGATAAATTAAAATATTTGATATATAGAAATGAATGATGCATGATATTTACAATGAATGGACCTCGATTATAAATATAATCTACGCGGTTCTTCTTATTCTCTTTATGAAGATTTATGTCTTTTACTTATTTATTTATTAATTAATTATAAATGTTTACTATTACATTTTGTTAGCCTATCTTATTTTTGTATACATAACATTCCCTTCCTCTTCAAAATATTTTTTTCCTCAAATAAAGGATATTACTTTTAAAAGATCCTCCTAGCCATTCAACAGGACCATTGTGTTTTTTCATCATCTAGTAGTGTTCCCTAGTCCAACATAAGAAAGACTAGAATCAAAAGCTTCAAATCATCAAAAAAGGAATCACAATGCACCTCTACTTCATGGAAAACATTGTCCGCGAACTATTTGTGTGCTCGTGTTGAGAGTTGCTACACTCTTTCTATAATTCTCATACTCGTGCCACTTCTTAGCAAAGCCACTAGTCGATAATTGGTCTCTTTTTTGAAAGTTGTTAGGTCATTCTAGCGTCTATTTATATCCAAAGTATTGAGCATACTTATGTCATGGACATAGGATGAAAGTGATGGTAATTTCCTAAGAAAAAACATGGTGCTTGTTGAAAACAAGAAGGCATTCTATAAGACGTTGTGTCTGTAAGCCATTTTGCCTGTATCGAAGAATGCATATCCATACTTCCCAGCACTGAAATTGTCCAAAGTGTGATAATACATTTGATTGACCTTGAATCATTAGTCTAGGGGAAAATGGTCTTTTCCATTATCAAACAACTATAAGATATATTTTCTAAGATTTCCAAGATGATGTTGTAGTTTAATGAATGACTTCTTCCATTTCCTATAAATTTTAGTAACCTCTTCATCTTCTCCAAAACCGAGAATCTCTCTATTGAATTTATTGTCAAGAAGTCTCTCAAAAATGACTCTTGTTTTAAATATCTCATCTTATGTTTGGATGAAACAATATCCATGCCTACAATATAACCATCCTAAAAGTATTTCAACAACTTTGTCAGACCATTGGATCTCCTTGTTATGAAGTTTATTTGCCAGTGTTAGGGCGGTGGGAGGACATGTGAGAGGCATGTGATGTGTTAGTATTTTGGTCCATTTCCTATGGGATTTTATCACCATATTTCCTAATGAAGACTCCAGTCTCCAAACACATAGTTGCACATCCTCATCTCCACAACAATTCATTTAACTTCTAGAGATGAAGTGCCTCTTCCATAGATAGTCCCCTGAAGTTTTAACATGCGATGAGATTGTGTTTTCATTATCTTTGGTGGGTGAGGTTGCAGATAACATAGAAAAAATTTGTACATACCCACCTTGGTTCACATCAATATTCTCATAGGAATCACTATTTTTTTCACCTTAGTATTCATATTCCCAATTGGATTTAGACTCTTTGTCTTCTTCTCCATATTCCCAATTGGCATTAGAGTCTTCATTTCCCAATTGGATTCAATGTCTTCGTATTCTAAGTTGTTAGAGGCTATCATTATTTTTTCTCGTTTACCCAGTGGGGGATTTAATTCAAAGATACCCTCCATTTTGTTGACCCAGATGATGGCTCCTCTATTTTCCTTACCATCATATTTTGGTAATTATTTTTTAAAATGTTGATAATCCCTATCTTGAAACTTGAGTTATGCATATTGTTTGAAAAACTTCTTTCTAGGGCTTCTTAATGTCTCTGATCACTTGTATTTTGTAATTATGGACCTTGTGGTGGTCTTCGGTAAGCTAAGGGTTCTGCAAATAATGCATCTACCCTTTCAATTAGTTGGTCAATTATTTCATTTTGATTATCAAGCATCCTCGTTCTTTCATCCTTGTCGTCATTTCTTATTTTTAATAGGATGTTCCGTCATTTCTTAGACTCCTCTATTAACTTGTCAATTTTTTCTTCCTTTTCTATTAATTTCTTGATTTTATCTCTTAATTCTTTTCGTTCTTCTCCTAACTCTCTTTTCCTTCTCCTAAATCTCTCTGTCCCTTCTCAACATTACCAACACAATGTCTTATGCTATTGACTGCATCTCTACACTGGTTTAGATCAGCATGTAGCTCATTATCGTTGACCATATTGAGGTTAGCCTTTTTCTTTCTCGAACCCACTTTTAATTTAGTTTATAAAGGATATATAAAAATTTGAATTTTCTTATATAATGTATTTTTTTATCGAGCCAGTAAAAAAAATTTGACCGAGTCAGTAAAATTGTTTTATACTGAGGGAGTAATTTTTTTATTTTTTTACGGATGGGTAAAAAAATTTTCTGAAGTGGTTTAGGAAATAACATGGGCTCTGATACCAATGTAGTGTAAACATTCAGTAATTTATTCAATATATGAGGTAAAATAAAATATTTGATAGATAGAAATGAATGATGAATGACATTTACAATGAATGGACCCCAATTATAAATATAGTATACAGGATGCTTATTTACCTCTTTATGAAGAGGAGTTTATTTTTACTTATTTATTTATTAATTATTTATAAATGTTTACTATTACATTTTATTAGTTCTATCTTATTTTTATATACATAACAAAGAATAACATCGTAGATAACTCTCTAAAAATTTGTAAACTACTTACATTTGACCATGTCTTTGTGGATGATATGTTGAACTCACTATGTAATATCCTGATTTTGAGTCCCCAAATTAATAATTTATTTTTTTTATTCATGAAAAGTCAAAGTGCCTATAAAGTCGAAATCTCAGAGTGTATAGAAATGTAATACTTTGAATATATTAACAAAATATGTCGTTGGTTGCAATATGGAAAAGGATAGAGATAGGGGGATATTATTCCACAAGAGAGGGGGATAAAGGTGACACATCTTTTTAATATTATTTTATTCACCCGTCTTGGTTTTAGTTGGGAAAAGAAGTTACATGAACTTCTTTTGGGAAAAGAAGTTACATGAACTTCTTTTAGAAGGTCATGTGGTTGCTTATTGGCTACAATTATATAAACCTCAATTTTGGTTGTTTGGGGTTTCCTCATTCATTTGGTTAGTCATTCATTCATTTTGGTTACTCATTCTTATCAAGTATTCATTCACTCATTCATTCTTGCTCATTATTTTGTTTTGGTCTAGGAATGGGAAAAGAATTATGGGAGGAAAAGAGACATTGCTTGTTGGCTATAATAATTATAATTATTCCATAAAGAAATGGATGTTTGGGTGCATGAGAATAATGATAGTTGAGAGAGAACTATCCAAAACTATCACAGATTGGTATCAAAGGAGAGGTTACAACACTGGCCCTATGAGGGCCAACTATATTGCAACAATAAGTTGTTTGGATGAGATTTTATCTTGGGTGAAAATTATTGCTACAAGACCATATTGGAGAAGAGAAGACTGTGGTTCGACATTGTCATTCCAACCATGGAAATCATATCCAAATTAATCCATATGGACCCCACATACCAATGAGCCATCATTCGCTTGATTTGGGCATCCAAATCAAAAGTTATGACTACTAGAAGAGCATCGCTCAACATTCGTCAATCTAGCCTATGTGTGGATCCCTAGTCATCGATCTATGATATGTGTTATTTATTTTATACCACATGCATGCAGAAGGGTTCATTTGACATGTTTATAATTAACATTGAGTCCTTTTTTACTTGTGTGTGAAGCATGGGAGCCATGGAACCCTATGGAGCTTGAGAATAGATTATCGTTTGGTTGTCACCTCAATGCCCAATCATTATTCCCATTCAGTTCCTAGTAATCCATCATACATGCTAGATTTTTCCTTATGATAGGTATGTCTTCTTCCCACATGTCATTGGAAGTGTGGTGTAGAGGTCAAGACCCCACGAGAAAATTAATTCATCATATCGGGAAACACTTGGGAATGAAGACAATTGGAGGTGTACTGACCAGTGGCTAGTGGATCAGTTTCCCTGTGGACTAGACTAGACTAGAATGGAAGTTTTGCAGGGTGACCAGTGGATCGACGACTTGGTTGACCAGACAAGAGTTGAATAAAAGTTTTGTGGGGTGACTAGTGTGGCCCGGTGGCCTGGTATACTACCGGAATCATACAGAAGTAAGAGAGGGGGATGAATTTCCCGGTAAGCGATGGCCTGTTCGTTGAATTCCTCCAACCAAACCAGACCAAAAGCATATAGAAACAAGAGAAAGGGAAGCATTTCCTCGGTGATCGGTGGCCTGATGACCAAAGTCTACCAACCAAATCGAACTCATAATAACATACAAGAGAATAAAGGCAATGGTATACTAGTTCCATGTCAATGCCACATAACTTGTCATTCAGTGATGCCACATTAGTAGATTGCTACATAGGAAATATTGTCCTATAGTCTCAAAAAAATGTTTGGATCCACTTTCTTATTTTGGCCATAACTAGAACACATTAAGTTAGACTGAGATGAAACTTTTGGAGGTTTTATGCAATAAGGACAGAAAAAAAAGTTTCATAGAGGTCCACTACCCATTTCTTCTTGAATTTTCCATAAATTGCAAAATATTGGCTTTTAAATATCTAGATCCACATCTTTGGCAAAGATCCAGATTAAGCTGGAATTATTTGAGAGAGTCTGAAAGGAATACATGGAAATAAACCATGAAGGAATTGAATAAATTCTAAGGGGTTTGGAATGGGGATGCTAAAATAGGCCAAAATCCACTATTCCATGCCACATTTTGGGGATTTTTGGGATTTTCAAAGAAGGAAAGGTGACCCCATATCACAAAACTAGAAAATTTTATTTTCTTCAAATTTTATTTACTTGAAATTTTATATACTTATCAATACATAAAAAATTGTTTTAGTGAAGTTTTTCTAGAAGTGCACAAATTGAGAAATAGATAGTCCTTTTAAAAATCTAAGTTTGGAAAAAAATTGTAAAAATGACAAAGTTACAGTTTCCAGATTGTTGTATTATATTACTGGAGTGAAAAATGGAGAATATGAAGGTTTCTATGTGTTTATAATTATTATTATTATTCAAGTATGATGAAAAAAAAAAAAATGTTTCTTTATGGATTTTCTTTTACATTTGATAGAAGATGACCTTCTAGTAAAATTGCACCAGTGGAGAAAGTGTATAAATGGTGTGAAAACGATTTTTTCAAGAAGCCATAACTTTCAAATTAGAGATCATATTGAGGCACAAAAATGGTCATTGGAAATATTCTTCATAGGAGAATAACCTTGAATTGGTATAATTGGGAGAAATGTGATATAGTTCTTCATGAATTGTGTAGAAAAAGGAACTATAGAATTAATTGACAAAAATTATAATAGGTATAATTCTAACAAAAATGGTTGCTTGCACATTTTGTAGAATTAGAGGTGTAAGTAGATCAATTCAATCCTATGTTGCATATCAGAATCAGGGAGCATGCACAGGGAGCCTACAATCATGAGAGAGAAACAAAAGGCCAAAATATTAGTGTGGGTAATGATGATAAAGAATCTAATGGACATGGGAGTAGAGTGGAACTAGAAGAATTGGTAGAGACTATGAGAAGTGTGAGAATGAAAGTGTAAATTTATAGAGATAACAATGAGAGGATAATGAGAGCACATGAGGATCAGAATCAAATAAATTCCCAAACGATGCAAAGCCTAAATCAGTTGCAGAGACAAGCAAAGAATGGATCATGTTCAAGACATGAGGAAGAAGGTAAACGTTATGAAAGAAGAGATAACTACAGAAGAATCAGTCACTCAAGAAGTGCTAGTAGAACCGATATACATCAATCACCTCCTTACTCAACAAGGAAGTTTTATGCATCTGAATATTCAAGTAGTCCATAAGTGTCTCATGTTAGACATCAAATAAGAATATATGAGTTGGACAGTTTGCAAGAATAGCTTAGGAAGCTTAATCCACCATCCTTTGATGGTGAAAGGGAAAGGGAATATGATGTTGAAGTCTGGTTACTTGGAATTAGGAAGTATTTTCAATTGCACAACTACTCATCTAACCTAGAAGCCAGGATTACCACATGCCATTTGCATGGAAAATATGTTATGTAGTGGGATCAGTTGAATCAAGTTGAGCACAATAATGAGGGTAGGATCACTTGGAAGTAGTTCAAGAAATATTTTTAGGAGTATCTTCTAGAGAACTACTATGAACAGAATATGCAAGAGTTATTTAAACTCAAGGTTGGGAGCATGACCATGGGGGTGTTTGGTTGTTATATTCTTTACAGTGAAAGTTGATTCGAGGTAGATCAACTGACGGTCGAAGGTCGAGGTGGATTGACAACAAGTTGAACGTCGAAGGAGTCGATCAGGTAAAGTCGAAGTCGAAGATATCGATGGAAATTCAACAGGAAAGAGATCGAAGTGTGTGTGAGAGACGACCGACCAGAGACCGAATGAAGGACCGACTAGTAGTTGACTAGTATCCCGACTTGGAGGTTGACTGTAACAGAATATCGAGATTTGTGGGATTTGTAGCCAAAGATATGCATGGATATCTAACCCTTTTTGGGCGCCAATATTTAGGGTTTTTCCTGTTGTAAATCCTATAAAGAGGAATTTTGTAAGGCCATAAAGGCTAATGTTGTAATTCAATTATGCATGTTAATGCATGTGTAATTGTAGGTTTATGGTCATGCATATGTAAGACGAATTTTCTATAGGGTTGTTCTTGTGCAGGAAAGAGAGTAGGATGTTGATTGTGTCTTAGGTGTGGAACAAGGTTAGACATGTAACCTTTTATTATGGTTGAATAAGACAACAATATAGAAGAATGCTCAAAGAAATGTTGGTTTTCCCGGTTAAGGGTTTCTAGTCTAAAATCTCGTTGTATTGTGTGATTATTTGTTTCATTTACATTCTTGATTAAATTCTTCTTTCTTCTAGGATTATTGTGGAAGTGTCTTTCATTTCCTAACGTGTGGAACCAGAGCTTAGTTTTTCCATGACATGTGATTGATCAGAGCGATGTTATGCTTTTGAGAGTATATCAGATCTTGATTTCAAAATATTGAATATGAGAACTAAACCCTAGGTACAGTAAGAGTCATAATTCATAAGTTTTGTTAAAGATCATGGTGAAGAATGGCGATCAATTCCAGAATGGATATAGAAAAATTCAATAGCTAGAATTTTGAGCTTTGGAAGCTTAAAATCGAAGATATTATTATAGATAGAGAACAATGGATAATGTTTTGTCTAGGTACCCAGCCAAAAGGCATGTCCACAAAAGAATGGGAGAAAATCGAAAGAAGAGGAAGAAGTATGATTCATATTTTTCTTACAGATTCGGTGTTGTTGAATGTCGCAGGTGAATATTCAGCCAAGAAACCGTGGGACAAGAAGGGAAGCTTATACCAGTCAAAATATCTCATAAATAATTTGATCCTCAAAAAGAAATTATATCTTTTGACGATGAGTGATGGCAGTTCGGTGACTGACAATTTAAATTTGTTTAGTATATTCAGTAGCTAGTTATCACCTGTGGATATTAAGATCATTGATCAGGATAAGTGTATCAACCTATTCTGTTCTTTTCCAGACTCCTGGGATAGATTAGTCGCAGCTATTTGGAGTAATACAACTACACTAGCACTAGAGGATGTGGTTTATTCTCTGCTTTCGAAATAAATGAGAATGAATAACATGGAAGGAACGACCAAAGATGCTCTAGTAATGAGAGGTTGACCGGTAGATAGAGATAAAGGAAGATTCTCCGATAGAAATTTGAATTCAAAGGGTAGATATAAATCCTCGGTTCATTCGACGCGGAGATGATGGAAAATAGGTAAAGATGGGAACTATAAAAATGATTGTAAGTCGAAGGCAACAAAATTCGGTATTGGATCCGATGAGAAGCAGTTGAATGAGAGAAAGATGAACTCAGAGAAAGGAGATGATGTGTAATTGGCATTGACCAATACATAGTTGGATCAATATGTTTGGTTGATCGACTTAGGGGAATCCTATCATATGACACCACATAAAGAATGGTTCTATGAATATGAATGATATGATGGAGTTGAAGTGTTCCTAGGGGATGACTCGACAACCATAATTGTCGGATGAGGAAGATTTTGTCTAACATCATAGGATGGGAGGAAAAGAACCCTTCCAGGTGTGCTACCCATTCTAGGTTTGGAAAGAAACCTGATATCTGTCAACAAGATGAGTGATGTAGTTGTGCATACTTTGTTTCAGAAAGATTCATGCAACATAGTGTTGAGCCTCTAAATTGACATCCCCACTACCCTATTATACTCCTCATTTATACATTTTTGGCCTACCTAAGATTGGATTAATGACAAAGAACACTACCATTAGCCATTGATGAGGTCATAAGGTAAAGTATAATTGAATTCATGCATTTTGTGGTTTATTGAGCAAAGAGACTAAATATTTCATATACTAATGTTTTAAATTGCCACGTATAACCTTTGACCTCTAGCATTTATGTATCAACTCATCCATCTGGTACTTATGCTCCAGAGTGCCACTGTTTGAATCTGGTACCAAGCGCACCTTCCATTCAGATCCAGTACCGAACCATTCACTGTCGTGATCCAGTACCAACGGCTGCAGACTGTTCTAGTCTGGTACCAACCACTTGTGTGTTGTTTGGATCCAGTACCATCTACCGAATCTCACTTGTCACGATCTGGTACCAATACAGGAAGCAAAATATACCAAGTTTAGCCTTAGATCATGCCCAAGATAATTGTTGGATTTTTGTTGAATCATCAAATCTTTAGAAAGGCTATGTTAAGTTAGTTTTTTTATTGCTTCATCCTCATACACTTCGTTTCATGATGATGAAGCTTAAAATATGTAACCGAATATGTAAATTTGACTATTGACTGATCTGCTAAAGATTTCACCTCCTTGTGTTTCACGACTAATATCGTTTAAATAGTCATGGCAAGGATGGTGGAAGTAGTAGAGAGATAGTATAACACAGCATATGAAGCATCGTTACATATTGTAGAACATATTCTAAGTTGAGGTTTAATAGAAGGATGTCATTTATTTCCATGTCTTGATTGTTTATGAATGAATGTGAGTTGAGTTGTTAGCATAGTTTAATTCTATGTTTTGAAGTTTGAATAGATTAATGTGTGGATTGAAAGCAAGCTTACTGTAGACTCCAGTCGTTGACCTGTTGACCTGGTAAGGGCCCACCACCCAAAAAAGGTCAACATCTTTGTATATTAGTGTTAGCATTTGATTTCAATAGCATAATCGTGAGATTAGATGAATCTTGATCCTTTTAGATGATAGAAGTATAGTTCAGTCTAAAATTTTGATTATATGATTGCTTAGAGATCTTTATTTTACTCTGTTTTGCATGATTTGATTTTGCCTAATGGACATGTATGTTGACATAAGTATTCAAAAGTATTTGGAGAAGAACTAGTGAAGTTCACAGTAGAATATTGTGAACCACAGCATACCCAGTATATTAATTATTGAATTTCCCATGCTATGTCTTGATCATTGATGTGTGACTTCTTTTATGTCTTGAAGATTGATGTGTGATTGCATGATTAGCTTCCTAGGTCAGATAGAAGAGTTGATCTGTCAAAAGAACTCCATCTCATACTTGAATGTTCCCTAATGGAGTAGATAGCCTCTCTATGAAGGACAACCAAAGTGTGTTTTCATTTGCTAGTTTTCTTTATTTCCAACATGCATAATCTAGAATAGTTCTATACTCATGACATTAGAATTACCTTTCTTACTGGTGTCTTGTAACTTTGTTGATTATGAATCCCGGATTGATAATTAATGAGTGAATTATACTAAACATATAAGTAGCACAACACATGGTCAAGGGTGTGAAGGTATTAATGAAAGGAGTTCAGATTGGTACCTTGTATAAGTTGTTATAGAATTTCGACTCAACTAGATGCAACAACATTGTTTCCCCTGAAATCGACTCGACTTGATGTCGAAAAACATCGACTTGAATTGAGCCAAGTTGGTTCAAACTGACTCAAAAAGACATGATGAGATCGACCTGAACAAGTTATGGAACAAGAGGATAGGACACATTGGAAAAAAAGGACTTTGAGCTATGCAAAGAAAAGGTATGGTAGAAGGTTTTCCTAAGTGTGGTTTAGAAGTTGACTTTGTGAACATTGCATATATGGAAAACAAAGTTGGGAGAGGTTCCCATCTAGAGTGACAAGGGAAAATAGTATTTTAGAACTTGTGCATAGTGAAGTGTTTGTCCCAGTTAGAGTGCCTTCAATTGGTGTATCCCTGTATTATGTCTCCTTCATAGATGATTTTTCTAGGAACACATGGATATATTTCCTGAGGAAGAAAAGAGAGGTTTTTGATGAGATCGACCTGAACAAGTTATGGAACAAGAGGATAGGACATTACTGGAAAAAGACTTTGAGCTATGCAAAGAAAAGGTATGGTAGAAGGTTTTCCTAAGTGTGGTTTAGAAGTTGACTTGTGAACATTGCATATATGGAAAACAGTTTCCGAGAGGTTCCCATTCCTAGGCGACAAGGAAAATAGTATTTTAGAAACTGGTATAGTAGTGTTTTGTCCCAAATAGAGTGCCTTCAATTATGTATCCCCTATAGGTCTCCTTCATAGATGATTTTTCTAGGAACACACATGGATATATTTCCTGAGGAAGAAAAGAGAGGTTTTTGAGATATTTAAGAAGTTTAAAGCTCTTTTGTGGGAATCAGAGAAAGAGAGGGTTAAAGTGTTGAGAACTGGAAATATTATTGAATTCCTTGGGAAGGAATTTGATTAATTATGTAAGAAGCGTATTTATAGAAAACGAAAATACTAATTATTATATAATCTACAAAAAAATGAATTTTCTCAGAGAGAATGAACATAATGATCATGGATACGGAAAGTTGATCCAAGTGTTGGTGTTCTGCAAAGCTCACACACACAATTCTAGGCGGAGGAAGTTGAGACCTAAGATATCTCGTAACATACCTTTGTTGATGCTTAATCGACATGACTCCAAAATGAGTTATGGTCCGTAATAATCCTTCAAAGGAAAATCTCAAAATTATTTGGATGTGATGCATTTATACGTTTCCAAAGGAAAAGAGGAGCAAACTAGAAAAGAAGGAATTCAAATGTATTTCTTACCGACATAAAGAAGAGATGAAAGGATATGTTTGGATCCTACATCCATGAGAACAATGTACAATTGATATTTGGCATTCAGAGAAGTCGTAGGTAAATTTGAGCCCGAAGAATTTGTTTAGATCGAGAATAATCTTGATACAAGCAGGTTTTGAACTAAGGAATGAAGAAGATGATTCATATGATTCATCCGAATCGAATTTGAGGAAGAGGTGGAACAATTGAATCGTGTTAAGGAAGTTAGAAAGAGAAACCAGTTGAGAGGTATAGACCACCCGACTTCCATTCTACATTCGTGCTAACTGCCATTGACGATGCACCCAAGTCAATCGGTGAGGTAATCTACTCGTTAGAGGGTAAAATTTGGAAGGACACCATGGTCGAAGATATGGAATTATTTTACAAGAATGATTCATGTGATTTAGTCAAGCTACCTAGTGGAAGAAATCCCACCTGTATATGGGTGTTCAAGAAGAATATGAATGTCGAAGTCAAGTCGGTATGGTTCAAATCCGACCGGCGAAAGGTTATCTCCCAATCTAATAGAGTCAATCCGTGATATTTTCCTGCTACAAAAACTAAGAATTCCATTAGAGTACCATTGTCTCCGGATGCATTATTCGATCTGGAGATAAAACAAATGGATGTGAAGATGTTGTTCCTACATGGGGACCTAGAAGAATAAATCCACATGAAATAACCCCGGGCTGACTTTAGTAAAAGGAAAGCAAGAGTTGGTGTGCAAAATCAAAAGACCCTTTATGGTGTAAAGAAATTGCCAAGGATGTGGTACCTGAAGTTTGACACTTACATCCTTATTTTGGGATTTGTGATAAGCAAAGATGATCACTACATATTCCAAGGAAGAAGGTGGGTATTTCATATATGCAACTTTGTATGTCACGACATGTTGTTGATTGGAAATAACATCGACATAATAAAGGAAGTGAAGAAGCAACTATCCTCCGTTCACCATGAGATCTCGGTGCATCTAACTTCATTCTAGGAATGGAGATACTGAGAGATAATGATCCCATAGAAACATTTGGTTGAATCACATAAAGTATATTGGTTAACATGAAATCCACCAACATGCATGATTGCAACCATAGGTGCCAATTCCAAGAGTACAAGGCTTACTATTGAACAATGTCCAAAGAAATAGGAAGAAATAAAGTACATGCCATGTATTCCCTATGCAAGTGTTGGTTGTTATCCACGTATGCAATGATATGCACTTGACCAGACATTTCCAATGGAGGAGTGTTATCGTGCACATGTTGACACTTGGAAAGGATCATTGGACAGCTTTCAAGAGAGTATTCAAGTATTTTTATGGCATGAAGCACTATGTTGTATGCTACCAAGGAATACTTGGAGGTGACAATGGTAAATTAGATATACATTTCTATCAGATGCTGACTTAGTTGAGATATGGATCAAATCGAGGCTCAATCAAAAAAATATTTCTTCAAGATGTTTTGTGGTGCAATAAGTTGGATGAGTAAGAAACATGAGGTTGTAGGTTTGTCAATAAAAAAATTTGAATACATGGCAGCCACTCATGGAAGAAAGAAGTGGTATGGATTAAAGGTTTGTGTTCAAGAATTGGGTTTGAGAAGAGAGCTATGAAGGTGAGCTGCGACAATCAAAGCACAATATTCCTGACAAAGAACCTTGGTCACATTCAAAGACTAAGAACACATTGATGTAAAATACCATTTCGTGAGATATATGGTGGAAAGTAACAAGGTTCTCTAATTGACAAAGCATATCATTGAAAACATAAATAGACTCCATGGACCAAGTCCTCAGAGGTTTTAGAATTTCTCCAGTGTGAGAGGAAATGGGCATGTTTCTAGGCGTGGAAACAAAGTTTAGAATCTCTTGTTTTAGCAAAGAAACAAAAGGGAGAATGTTGGGTTGTTATTCTTTACAAAGAAAGTCGATTCGAGGGAGATCAAATGAAGTTCGAATGTTGAGGTGGATCGACAACAAGTCTAAGGTTGAGGAAGTCGATCGGGTAAATTTCAAGTCGAGGATATCGATGGAAAGTCAATGGACAAGAGGTCAAAGTGCAGGGTGAGATGACCAATAGAGACTCCAATGGACTAATTGATTTCTAAAATTCATTTCATCGTAATCTACTTGGATTTTAAGAGATTATATATATGCAAAATATTTGAAAAAATGAAATATTTTAAACTTTTCTCATTTTTATAATGCTTTTATATTATATTTTAAATTTTTATAATGTTTTTTTTTTGTTTGATTTTTTTTGTTGTTGGAAATATATAGATATCTAAGAATTTAATGTTTTTTTAAATTTATAATGAGGATGTCGTGTTATTTATAATGACAAATGTTTTTTTATCAATCATAATGAATTTATTCAAAATGAAAACATTTTTTTAATGAAGGTTATTTTTTAAATTTATAATGAGGATGTCGTGTTATTTATAATGACAGATGTTTTTTTTATCAATAATAATGAATTTATTGATAATGAGGAATGTATTTTTATCAATAATGAATAATGAGGTTGTTTTTGTCTATTTTCATGCATTATGAGAACCCAATCTTTCACCACCATTCTGATTTTGTAAGGACCCATAATTAAATTATGATATTAGGTATAAATAATATTTTAATATTTGAATTATAAAGCTTATGAAGATTCTGAATTAATCAATTAATCAACGTAGTGGCAACCATTAAAACTTGGCCATGGCAGGATCATCATAACTGACAACAACAACTTTTGCAATCTAAATGTACCACAGCATACTTAAAACTATAAAATGGAAAGTGAACATATAGAAAGAGAATGTGAACAAACAAAAAAAATGTTGTCCAAATAATTAAATGAAAGAGATTTTGATGTGCAGACTCCTTTTTTATTTTTGAGAGATTGTTTTCATTTTTGGAAATTGTATTTATAAAAATATTTTAAAAATAAATAAGATTTAAATTTTATTATTAATAATAATAATTTTTGATAATAATTCTTTTTAATTAATTAATAATGTTAAAGTTATTTTATATAATTTTTAATAATATTTACATTAATCTTATACATAAAATTATATATTATTTTTTTAACTTAATTCCTTTAAGGAAAAACAATTATACATTTAAATCTATTTTTATAAATTTATTGAATATCAAATTTTATTTTATTAAAAGAAAATATAATAATCTTTACTAAGATAAATCAATTATTACATAGAATTAATTAGATATTAAAAATGTTTTACATAATTTCAATTATATATATATATATATATATATATATATATATATATATATATATATATATATATATATATATATATTGAAATGTTGATATCATTTAGTAAATATAAATTTTTTATAGCATTAAAAGAAAATTTAATTAATTTGAAATTAGTTGCATAAATTTTACTTAAGATAAGTCAATTACTACATAAATTTAATTAGATATTAAAAATGTTAGACATAATTTAAATTAACATATTTATAACATATATACATTACATACATTTATACTTGATCTTGAAAATGTTCATATAATTTTAGAAGTCAATCATCTTTCCCATTAGAATTAGCTTTCTTCGTAAAATTTATTGTGAAATTTATTACAATGTGATGAACATGTCCATGCATTGCAATGTCACATATCCCTGGACATGTCATAATGTGACAAATATTTCCAAAATGCTCTCAATGCAACGAACATAACCATTTGTCCCATTTTGATGTGCAGAACCCAATATCACAATTTTCCAAACATAGCCCAACATTGCAAAGAGACATTATCTCGATGTCACTATGTGACAACATAACATATTGTCAATCACAAATCTATTCCAATTCCATAATGTGTGAAACAAACAAAAATCCTACATCACAATGTATAGAACTCAAATCATAGTCTAACACACATTGCCCAACATTGCAATTCCTTACAAAAACCTCACAATGTTACATTCATGACTAATACGCCATCACTATGTGACAAACTTTGAACCTTTTGCTCAGGATGAATATTTCCCTAACATTGTAAATGTGAACAACATTTCAATCGTCTCTCGCCAAGATTGTTACAATCACTTACCAACAACAAAATATGTCGAACATCTCTCGATGTCTCATAGTGATGAACATAACATTGCACCGTGACAACATAAACTAACATTGCAATGTGATGAACATGCTAGCATCACAATGGAAAACGCTGTAAATGTAAGCTGGTCAATAAAAACATTGAAATTTTGTCGCATATCGATCTTATCATCGCGAATGAGGAATACTTCATGTTGCAATGTGATGCTAAGATATCCTAATGTCACAAATGTGACAAACATTTCCAAAATGTCATTGAATGTGACAGAACATAACTCCTCATCATCATAATAATGTTATGCAAATATTCAGGTCACTCATACAGGATAAAATACCGCCAAAACATAGCCCTCGCTCGCTGTACTGTGATGAAAATAGCCTCCTGTCATAATGTTATGCAAATATCATGTCGCCATATGTAGACAAACAATGTCTTGTGGTTGTAATTTGTTGAACATAGCCCCATCATCAAAATAAATGCCATGTTCTCACAATATGATGAACATACTAAATTCATGTTCATCACATAGACATATGACATTCGATGAACATACAATATTTATGTTCATCACATAGTCACTTTTTTACTTAAATGTCATCTCGTGGCAATGTGATGAACATAACCCCGCCGCATCAAACTATCCTTATCATCATCAATATGTAACAAACATTAGATCACAATACCGAATGTTATGAACACATATCCTCGCCTTCAATGTTATGAAAATATCCATTCATCATATTGTTACAAAAAATCCTGTCTTTGCAATGTGATGAACATAACCCACTAATGGAATGTGACAAATGTATTGGAATGCCATAATGTGAGTAACAAAAACCCTTCATCTCAATGTCTTTAGCATAATCTATCAACGACATGTGACGAACAAATTTTTTTGTCGTAATGTGATGAACATAATTATGGCTGACCTTTCATTAGAACATAACCATATTGTTGCATCAATGTGATGAATATAGCCACATCGCTGTAACGTGGAGTGCAAATATCCTTCTCACTGGCATTGTGATGCAACTATCTTGTCATCTCAATCTAACAAACTTAGCCCCTACCTTGCAATTCGACCAACCATATTGGTCGCAATATGACGAACATAGCATCGCCATCACAATCTCATCAACATAGCCTCCTTGTTGTAATGTTATGCAAATATCATGTCACTGCAATATGATAAAAATATCCTATCATCACAATGTGACAAACAATTCCAAATTTAGCAATTTGAATGTTATCTGTAGTCTTGGCTTCACCATGGTCATGCATACCATGGTCTCCCTATGACAAATAACTAAAACATGGTTAACTATTTTCAACCATGGTCAACCATAGTCAATCCATTTTCATGGTCAACCAAGTTCAACTATAGTGAAAGCCATCCATAATGAACATCAACCAATGTGAACGCTATATAACAGTGACAAACATTTTCCACGTTGCAAATGTTTTAAACATTACTTAATTTTCATTGTCATGACCATTTCCTAACATCACAATGTTATTTAACATTTCTCAACATTGCAATGTGGATGAGATTTCCAACGTGGCCACAATGTGTGACAAACATTCTAACGGCCATAAAGCAGGATGAAGATTTCTCAATGTCGCAATGTCAAAACATTTTGTGACATCGCATTCTGAGGAATATTTCTCAACATTGCAATTCACAAACATTTCCCAACATCACAATGTGATCTAAAAATTCCCAACATCAACCTTGGTATCATGGTTTGTCACGGTCATGGTTAATATTATGTATGTATGTAATAATGTATTATGAATGTGTTTTACTTTATCGTTTTAATGTAATATTAAAACTTTAATACCTTTAAATATTTTAGTGTTTTATTTTAATGTGTTAATTAATAATATTTTATTAACGTATTAATACTTTGAAATAACAATTTCTTGCTATATGAATGGAATTGAACCCTGGTGGAAAGGATAACAATATTCCTCACAACCATCTAAGCTAAATCCACTAACACACAGACACACATTAAAGTGTATTAATACTATAGCAACACATTATTTATTAATATATATATATATATATATATATATATATATATATATATATATATATATTTCATATACTAATATATATTAATAAAATGTATTAATGTATAAATAATGTATAAATATATTAATCTATGATATTTTCCCAAAGCATTGTAATAATGAGTTACATTGTTATAAGGTATTATTTTAATGATGTAGCACTATACTATTAATACACATTACTTTTTAATAACATATTAATACCTATCATGTATTATTTTAATGGAGTATAAATATTTTATTAACTTATTAAATAATGTAATATTTTAATGTATTTTTAAATACTTTTAACATTTTTTAATGTATTAATGTTTTTATTAGTGTATTCTCATTTATAACATTAATTAATTAATTAATACATGTACATTACCATATATATTAATGTATTAATACTTTAATGTAGACATTATATTAATACATTGCAATATATATTACTGACATAATATTTTAATTTAGACATTATATTAATGTATTATCATTAATTGATTTAGATAATTAATACTTTAATTAATAATAAGTTAGCAATTTAAATTAATACACAATACTATAATAAATTGCTAGTAATTTTAAATTAAGTTATATTAAATAATAACTTAATATAACATTTTTAAATTAAGTAAATAATAACTTACTTATTACTTAACATATTTGGTAATATAATCGCTATAACTTAATATAACTGCTAGTAATTTAATTTAAAATTAAGCACAACTTAATTATAATTAATTAATACATTATGCAATAAGTAATTACTTAATACAACTTAGTTTATATTAAATTATAACTTAATTATATTGCTATATTAGTAATAAGTAATTTAACTTTTAATACATTAATATTTAATTTAGTAATTAATACATTAAACTAGTAATTTATAAATCATAAATATACTAATACTTTTAATAATATTAAGTAATAGATTTTAATAAAATATTAATTATTAATATATTAATTAAATAATATAATAATTAATACATATTAATAACAATTCCTTTCTATCCACCCCATTCTACATCCAATTCCTAATCAAATTTCAAATCCAAACTGTAAACAGAAAAATAACCCCAAAACAAACTAAAAAGACCAAACGTTTAAACTACATTATTACATTAACCGTATCTTTGCTAATCATTTTAGCAGTCAAAAAGTTAAGATAACGTTTCAAAACCCTGAAGCAAAGCATGGACATAGATTCAAAAACCATCAAAATTCCACGTCTACGTCATCCACTACACATCGACCCATGTATCTTGTTGAATGGCCTAAATATCATTCACAAACTTCTTGAAAAGCGTATACACATTGTGGGACTAGCTTTATCATAATTACATAAGTTTCAACCCTTCAAAAATATAATTAGATAAGTTTCGATTCTATCAAAGGTAGTCTAGTCATTCTTATGAGTGTTAAAGCAAGTTCTCTATGAGTCAATGAACACGTTGTGTGATTATATTTCGAAAAACGATGACACTTTCAAGTTGTAATCATAATTTTGAGCTTGTGGGCCATAAAACTTGCATGCAATGAAAGACAAGTTGTAAAATTTGCATGCAATGAAAGACAACTTTGAAGTAATATACAATCACCTAATACATTAAAGTGGTCTAGTTAACCTAATGTTCCTAATACATTAAAGTGGTCTAGTTAACCTAATGTTGTAAAGAAGCCATTAGTTATTAAAAACAAGGATGTGGGAAATTATAATCGATCAAATTGAGAGAATATTAGTATAATTTCTCGAAATTACACATTAAATGAAGTGAGAACTTGAAGCGATATACCTTAATATAGTATGCAGCTACTTATGGAAGGATAGTAAATATATTATTAGAGAGAAGATAGAAAAATAAGTATAGGTGAGTGCAAGTTAATGATAGTTTCTCATGATTTTAGTGGCAATCCAAACCTGGAAAAAGAGAAACATGTTAACTTGGAGTAGGATTATTCGAGGTACTTATACAATGAATTTAATTATACGTAAGAAGATGAAATGTGGAAAATTTAATTAGCTTTCCCATACAACTTTTTATTTATAGACATTGTGAATAATTAGGTCAAATTTGATTTCTTCTTGGTATCTTTATTTTTCCAACAAAATATTAGGTATATGTTTCTTTGTTCGTGCAAGTGTTGAGTATGTTAACAATGAAAATTTGTTCCAAAAACTCTTATACTTGTAAAGAACTTGTTTTTCTTATGTATTTTTGGAAATTTACATTAATTTTTAGATTTTTTTAAATTATCAAAGTCAACATATGCATGAAATTATAACATCTTTTTGTTTAGCATGCTAAGAGAGCTTTAACATGATCAAAACAATTTTTATTTTTTAAGATCATATTGATTTTAGTGTCATGGGTTAACTCATATTTGAGAAATGGTTAAGCCAAGATAAGTTATAGCACAAATAAGAGAGGTATGTATTCTAGGATTTTGATATTTGTGAATACAAAAAATAGATTAAAATAGTAAACAATATTAATTTCTTAAAAGTATATATTTGAAATTCCATAGCTAACTTGATCTATGTCTATAGTTTTATCAACAATTGAATTGTCTTCTATAGAAAATTAATATCAAAGACAAAGATATAGATGTAGCCCATCGGGTAAGCTTTTATCTATTTGTAGATCCAACCACTAGGTTTGTCATTCCAAACTCCAAATTCAAGCCAACCAAGCAAGAATAATCTTCAATCCTCTCCCAAAAATTGAATTCAAAAATAACATGCACGCTTCTAGAAGACATCAAGATTGAAGTTTATTAATAATAGCCTCTAGGAGGTGTAATGACTCTTAGGAACGCAGGCGCACTTTATAAATAATTTCCACATTCATCTCTCTCCTCCCTCAGATCTCCCACCTCTCCCACCTCAATATTGACTTCCTCTCTCCTCCCACTTGACAAGACCTAGTCATGGAAAGATCTTTGATATCACAAGGTATTGAAAGACCTAGAGCTAGGACTCCACTACATCTCTCTCCATTGTTAATCTTAGTCCCCACCTCTCTACCCCCTTATTCTCTCTAATTCCTCTTCCTTTCTATCTCTCTCTACCCTCTATTTCTCTTCCTATATACTCTCTCCTCTCACTATCCCTCTCTACCCCCTCTCTCTCTTTCTCCCTCTTCTCTCCTCCTCTTTTTTTTTTTTTTTTTTTTTTTTTTTTTTTTTTTTTTTTCTCTCTCTTTTTTTTTACCCCTCCTCTTTGTCTTTTCTCTCACACTCTCACACACACTCTCCCCCCATCCCTCCTCTCTCCCCACTATCCCCTACATCTACCCTCCCACATTTGATCTCTCACCCCTCTATTTTCCTCCTCTCTCCCTCCCCACACACCTCTCTCTCTTTCTTTATCTCTCATCTACCCTCCCCCATTTTCTCTACTTATATCTCTCTATCTACCCCATATGTCTCTCTCTCTCCCTCCCACACCTAACACACCTCACTCTATACCTCCCCCTTGTCTCTTCTCTCCCCGACATTACCATCCTTTCGATCCACCGCGTTCCTCCCACACCTTTGATCCCCATGTCTTCCATCCCCACACCTTTAATCACACCCACTTCACCGCATCCTTGTCCACCCTCCCTTCAGCACTGTCTTCCTCCCACACCCCCGCACACACACCCTTCGACCCCCCATTCTCTCTTTGATCTCTCACCCCGCTCCCTCGCATCTCCCTCTCCCTTCCTCCTCCCACCATCTCTCCTCCCTTCCCTCCCACCATCCTCCCACTTCTCCTCACCATCCTCCACACCATCCTCCCCACCCTTCCTCCCCACCTCCCCACGCATCTTTTCTCCCCTCCCTCCTCCCCACACTCACACCCCAGTACCCCTCCTTGCTCCTTCCCTCCTCACCACCCACACCACACCTCCCCCACCCTCCTCCCTCCGACCATCCATCCTCTCTGCATCCACACCCTTCTCCTCACACCACCTCACCATACCCCTCCCTCCTCCTCCCTCCCACTTTTTTTTTTATTTTTTTCCCTTTTTCTCTCTATTCCATATATCCATTTCTCTCAGCATCCCTCCATCTATCCACCCCTCCCTCCCCATCTCCCTCTCTCTCTCTCTCTCTCCAAACATCCACCCCCACCATCCCTCTCCCCCCCTTCCTTTCACTCTCTCACCCGCTTCTTTGTCCCCTCTCCTCATACCATACCAAACACCCTTTGTCCAACCCCTCTTTTTTCCCTCCACATTCTCTACTCCCTTGCTCCATCGACCATCTCTTCCTCCCACTTCTCCTCTTTCTCCAGATCTTATGATCTACTCACCTCTTTCTCTCTCCCCATTTTGTTGTCCCATTCTCACCATATCCCAATCCCTCTCCCCACCTCCCCGCATTTCTACCGAGCATCTCTTTTTACCCCCCATTCCCCGGATCCCCTCTTCATCCACAACCACCCCTCCTCTACACCCTCCCTCCCTCCCTCCCACCATCTCCACCTCTCCATCCACCCTCCCCACTCCATCTCCCCCCTTCTTCACCTCTCTACCCACTTTTGCCCCTCCCTCCTCACACACCCACCCTTGTCCAACCTCTTGATTTCTTCCCCTCTCACACCCCACATTCTCTCATCCTCCTCCCTCTATCTCCTCCTCCCACTATCCTCCCTCTTCCCCAGTCTACATACTAATTCTTCACTTCATTTGTTGTCCCACCTGACCATACCCCTCCCTCTCTCTCTCTCCTGATGTCCCCCATTTCCTCTCTTTATTTCTCTCCCCCCTTTCCCTTCTGACCGCCCCTTCCCTCCCATAGTCGGCCCCACTCTCTCTTCATCCTCCCTCCTCTCCCTCACCCTCCCATCTCTTTCTCCATCCATACATCTAATCCTCCCCCACCATCCTCCCCCCATTCCTCCCACCTTCTCTCATCTGCCCCGTGACGTCTCCCCTCCTCCCCTCACACACCAACCTTCCAACCCACCTCTCTTTATTTGTTCCACCCTCCCTACACCACATTCCCCTACCCTCCTCCCCATTCTCCCCTCCCTCCCACCTCTTCTCCTGCATCTACCACCCTTATCTTCGGCTTTTTGTACCCCACCTTACCTCCTCTTTGTCCTCTTTCCCCACATCCTTCCCGTTGCGGATCACATTCTGACCACAATCCATGCCTGAACCTCTACATCCCCATCCTGACCCTCTCTCTCTCTCTCCACCTTATCCTCTAACTCCGTCCCTCTCCCACCTCTTCCCCTTGTTCCTCCCTCCCACTAATCTCTTTGCATCTCCCCTTCCTCTTCCCATAACACCTCCTCAACAACCATACCCACCTCTCATCTCTTGTGACTAACCCTTGCCTCACCCCATGTCCCTCCCTCCTCTTCTCCCCCATCCCTCCCTCCTCCCCGCACCTTTTCATATCCAACCCTTCCCCTCATTTGCATCCCCTTCCCCATCACTTTCACCTCTAATTCCCCTGATGTCTCCTATCCCTCTTTCTTCCTCTCCTCGCATCACTTCCGTCCTCATACCGTATGAAAGAAAATTATTGACCCATCCCGACCTGAACCTGACATAAAACACCTTACGGGAAAAGACGATCCAGGCCTGCGGTGACTACGACGACCATGACCCAGACCATGACCCACCTGATTACCGAACCCTTAGCCTTATAATCCCATTTAACCTTTGCACTCACCTTAATCTCTACACTCTGAGACCTGCCCTGCGTATACCTTTGTACAACCTTCACCCAGCCATCACCTTATTGGTGTTCAAACTACTTTGTTCTATCCTGAACACCTAATCCTCTCCTTTCTGCATTGTCCTGTTCATTTTATCTCATAAACATGGTTAATCCATAATAAATGTTTATTTTATGCCATACCACGCCCCTGTGATCTGACTGTTTGTTCATTTTATAAACATGAGTCCGTTCCCAATCGTTCACCGGATTTTATGCATGGTTCTGAAAACCACAAAATATTTTGCGAACACCCAATTAACCCATTCATCCTTGCTGCCGGAAAACACATAAAATAAAATTTTATTTTGTTCCTTTGTTTGACCATGCCGCACTTCAATATTTGTTAACAACTTCCGGCGCACCGAACTGTCTTGCATCCTCCGGTGTCTCTGAACTGAAATAATTTTCGCGCACCAACTGTTCGTATATTCACGCGTCCTCTGAACTGACAACCTGTCCGCGCACCAATCTGTTCATCTTCTGAACACCAAGCGCAATTGAATTGTTTTGTCTCATCTCTGAATTGAAGACAATTTTGTCCGCGACCTGTTTTGTCTCTTGCCTTGAATTAAATTTATCCATGCACTGAATCTGTTTTGTCCCTTTCTGCATTCAATTTCAATTTCCGCGTAACTGTTCATCTCTTGTGTCTCTCGAATCAAACGGAAATCAACTGTCTTAACCACAATCGTCCAAGAACCCAAATTGCCCATCTTCCAGTCATTTTATCTGCAACTGACTTTATCCCGTCTCCCGGAACGAAGAAATCTGTCCGCGCACTGAAACTGTTTGTCCTCTTGTGTCTCTGAACTAAAATCGTCTGCACCAACTGGTTTATCTTCTGAACCTCTTAACTGTTCCGGCGCAATCGACCTGTTGTTTATCTTCTTGTCTTCTAACCCAATTTTCTGTGTCTTCTGACCGGCGCACCAATCTTTTGTGTCTTCTGGTGCCTTACAATCTAAAGATAAATTTTGTTTTAAACACCGGAACCCATTTAAAGAAAACCCTTGAAAGAAAACCAACGGAATATTGTTCTCCTCCACCGCCACCATCCAACCTCTGAAAACCGTTTGATGATCGATCGCCTTCAATGACGAAAACAAGGAACGTACACACGTCTTATTTATGGTTACCTATGGAGGAAGAGAAAATGAAATTTCAATTTTATAATGACGATAACTGCATAGTCCTCAGAATGATAACTAACTTCGATAACTTATTGTAGTCCTCGTAATGATAACCAACTTGGAAGGATGAGAGTAACATAAGATATTAATAGATACATACTTAAGGTGAGTGAGTGGAAGTTTCACAAACTAGTGTAATAAATCAACAAGAAATCGTTGCCTATCCTAGAACATGATAGAAGGTTTTGGATTTAGGGAATAATCGGGATGAAATAAATTAGCACTCTTTAGGTACTCCATAACCATATGGAAAAAGTTATTGAATCAAGGGAATATTTCCAAATAGGAACATGATAAGAATCACACTAAGGTTTAAATAGAGATGATCTCTATCGAGAAGAAAATGTTGACAACTAACCAATTTGAGTTAAATGATTAGGATAGTGATGTAGGTCATTTTAAGAAATTTTGGAACGTATGACAACATTAGATTAAAGAGATAATAAATCCATGAGTACCTGCAAGATGGGAATGAAGAAGAAAATTCATAAATTATGAAAATTTCACAAGTGAAAAAGGGGAAACACCTTAGCATAAGGCAATATTCTCTTATCCAATCAAAGGTTAGTGATAGTTAAATAGGATAACATTATTTTTGAATTCCAAGGATTGGAGTAGTTAATTAAAGATCATACAACTCATTTAAGGTGTATATCTAACATATGGCATTGAAGTTCTATGGGAACTATGAAAACATAATCAATCCTAAGGAATTTTATGTAATAATAGTAAAGGGGTGTCTCACCCAAGTGGAAATTTCTCTTAATGGAATTGATCAATGGATTGAGACAATTGAATGATGATTAAGCTAGAACATGTCATAATATTTCAAGGTGTCAATATGGAGAATTGTGAACTAAATTACCCACAATTTGTGAGGGATGACAAGTGGCAGACTTGGAAAAAGGTTTAAGGATTTTAAAAGTTTAACAATTGTTTACTTACAAGTTATAGACCTTCAAAGGAAAAAGAAATAGAAAATGTGATAGGATGAGTCTTAGAGACTAAAACCTAGCATAGAGAGTAAGAATCTTGTATTCCAATGACTAGTTGTGTATTTGGAATTAGGAGAGATAATTTGTTTGAGTGTGAAAAATGATGATTATAAGTGATAGATAAATCCTTAGGGATTAACCATCCCTTCATGCAAGTGGATTGAGCATGACCAAAAACTTAAATAATGATTAGTTATTCTTCAGACTCTATTGGGTACAACGATCATTGAATGATTAAGAAAGATATGTAAAGTGTCATAAGAACCTTGAGTAAGAATCAAAAGATATACAAAATCAAGAATTTGAATATAAGTGATTTAAGGTATGCTAGTAAGCTCACTAATAGGTTAGTGTTGAAATTCACCTAATTTCACAATGGGGGAAAATGCATCCCTGGAGATTGTTGCTATAGATGATGGAAGTTTACATGAAATTCAATGGTTTATTCATAAAAGGAAAATATATGAAAACATTATCATATTGATAGGGTGGCTATACAAACCCCGTAAATTGTCAACCTTCTTGTTGTAAAAAGAAGACATTATACTTAGAAAACAATCAGTATCTTGGTGATCACTTGGCACTCATAGTATTGATGATCTTTGGTAAAGTCAGCTTGGGAAGAAAAAGTTAAACAATAATATCCAAGATGGATATTTGATGATATTTCTTGCATTGGATGTAACAATTGATATTCATTGTTTATATATTCATGCAAGGTAGTGAATTTGATTTTTTTTTAATGAGTCATGATAAGAATGTTCATAATGTTTTAATTATCTTCATGGCTATGTGTTGAGATGATTTATGATGTTATGTTAGCCTAAGAACACATATGGTATTTACATATGGTGTTATGTTAACATGTGGTTCCATTTATTTATGTTGATGAAATGATATATCTTTGATGAATAGATGATAAGGTTATATTTCTTATGACAGTATTTTATGACGTGATGGCATGATCTAAATTTTTGTAAGTTTATGATGAGATTTTTATAATAATGAATGAGCCTTACTATCAAGGATGTTGTGATGAAAATGATGTCATTTTCTCATGATGAAATGTGATGATTGGAATGTGGATTCTTTTATATGAGATGATGATGTTATGTTTATAACTAATGCATCAGTTGCATATTGTGAGGTGGTTATTGATAGAAAATCTATCAATAGGATGAGATAGCCAATGCTTTCAATGATTTCGTGGGATTCCATACCTACGAAGAAGAATATCTACAAGTAACACCTTATGGGCTGGGGGAAAACGCAATCAACCATCCTATGCCAGTGATTATTTTTCCTTGTATAAATATTGATGGGACATGATACCTTCTTGTGAAGGATAGAGTGTTTAATATTGTAGGTGTGATTCCAAAGTATGGAAGAAGGGCTGAAGTATTATTCACTGGTGGATTTGTGTGGTTGGTCTTCTATGCTTGGGGTTGATTTCTTGGTAGTAGTTGTGGAGGAATTTTGGGTTAGGCTTTCTAGATGTCTGGGGTATGCAAGTAGTGTATCACACTAGATTCTTTCCTGGGAATATGAGGTCTTGGGCCTTGGGGCCCCAATTAGACCAATAGGATTTATTCCTAGTATCGAAAGAGGGAAAGGGGCTAGACAGTACTCGCACTTCCCTGGAGTTGCAATGTGACTTTTGATGCCCATTTTGGTCACTTGGGTGGATCTTATACTAGTTATAACAAAGGGTGATGGGAGGATATAGGAAGAAAGATAAAATAAATAAATATACACTTATAATAAACATACAATTAAAGTTAACTTCAGGATGAAGTTCCTTGGAGGGGGAAAGTATGTAATGCCCTATATTTAATAACAAATATTAAATATTAGAGGAATAAAATAATAAATGTATATAAAGTAATAACAGGTGACAACAATTTAAGAAAATGATAAATAAACCAATAAATAATAAAAGCATGATAATAATAACTAGTAGTCAACTAATATATTAGAAAGGAAATAATTGAAAAAGAAAGACGAATTACTAATTGTGATTAATGAAAGATCTAAATGAATAAAAAATTTAAAAGAAATTATATGATGACAAGTGGCACCATGTATGGATGTTTTTGGCATGGATGGATTCTATTCAATGAAGGAGGATAAGAGAGTGGGGAAGCTTTTGGCTGAGGGAAATATTGAGTTGAGGAATTAGAGGCTGGCATAGGAGGTTAATTGAGGGATCAATGGGCTTTCAGTCATGTTGATTGAGAGATTGGTTGGGAGGAGAGTCGTGTTAGGATAAACTTGACTCGGTGAAAAATTCAAAGTTGTTAGGTCAATAATGGTGGCTTCGGGAACATGGTATTGGTGACTTGTGGTATTGATCTTGTCAATTACATGTAATGGAAGATTATAGAAGGTTGTTGATACTCCATTTTAATGTGCCAAGATTTGAGCGGTGAAGGCTCACTTCGTTGGAGATAGGAGGTTGGTTGGGTTTAGCCAAGGGAAATAATAGATCTATTTTTGTATGGTTTTTCCTATAAGGGTTTTCTAAGATAAATCTCCTATGATTTATGTGTGCAAGTTGATTTAATTTGAAATATTATTTTTCTCTTGTATTATTATTTATTAACAATTGGTATCAAAACGATGGTTGATGATCATAAAAATAAATATGTGGTTGTCGGAGTATAGATCTAGGGTTTAAATCCCTAGGGGATGTTGAAGGCCATGTGGCATACTTAAAGAGTAGAGGATGAGCCACATGTTGATGGTGAAGCCATGGGATATGGGTGTAAGTGCGTGCAAAGGGCCTAAAGGTGAGAGGTGAAGGCTCACTTGGCTAGTTTGATTTGGAGTATGTGAAGGATACATGACTTGGATGCATGGGTATGATGGATGGATATGTTAGGTGTGGTTGGATCTGTTGTCTAGTTGCAAATGTACCAAGAAGAGATCATTAAGATCTAGAGGAATGGAAAGATTCAAGGATAGCGGCATAAGTGTAGGTATAACAACATTGAAAAAAAAATTGATGGGTTGAATGTAAATGGAAATATTGTTAAGGCAAACTTGACACGATGACAAAGTCAAAGTTGTTAGGTAAACAATGGTCATTTTAGAAACATGGTATTGGTGACTCATGGTAATGAGTTTGTGTATTACATGTAATGAAAGCCTCTAAAAGGCTAGTGATACTCCATTGTAATATGTCGAGAGTTAAGTGGTGAAGACTCACTTGGTCAGGGTCAAGAGATTGGCTAGCTTGACTAGGTTTGGTCGAGGCAATAATAGATCTATTGTTGGCTGGATTTTCCCATAAGGGTTTTCCAGGATAAATCTCATGTGGTTTATATGTGTTGTTGATATGATTTGAAATATTGTTATTCTCTCATATTTTAATTTCCTAACAAATGGTATTAGATCGATTGTCAATGATGATGAAAATAAATACGTGACTGACAGAGTATAGAGTTAGGGTTTAAATCCCTAGAGGAAATTGAATTCCATGGGAGACTTAAAGAGTATAGGACAAGTCACATGTGGATGATGAAGCCATGGGAATGGAGTGCATGTGCATGTAGAGGGCATGAAGGTGAGAGGTGAAGGCGCACTTGCCTAGTTTGGCTCATAGACTACAAAGGATATATGGTTTGGATGCTTGGATGTGATGGATGGATATGTTAGGTGTAGTTGGATATGCTTTCTATTTGCAGATCTACTAAGAATCGAGCATTAAGAGCTAGAGGAACGACAAGGAGAGAGGATGGTGACATAAGTGTCAGGATATCAATAATGAAAAAAAAAAATTGATGGAGTTGATTGTAAATGGTCATACAATTATATGACCTGGTTAGACATGTGTACCTCAGGTTTGAAATTCCACCAAAAAAGTCTATACGTAGACCTAGGTGATAGAAGGGAGCATGTGGGACTCTTGGATACCCAAACTTTGAGGGAGGTTTAGATAGATTTGGTCATGGGAAATCCCAAGTCAAGTTTAAACGGGGGAATGTTAGGGTAAAATTGGCTTGGTGAAAGAGTCAAAGTTGTTCGGTCAACAATGGTGGTTTTGCGCACATGGTATTGGTGACCCATGGTATTGAGCCAATGGATTACATGTAATGGAAACCTATAAAAGGATGGTGATACTCCATTTTAATGTATCAAGAGTTGAGCAGTGACAACTAGCTTGGTTGGGTCCAGGAGATTGATCAAATTGACTGGGTTTGGTCAAGGGAAATAATAGATCTATTGTTGAATGGTTTTTCCCATAAGGGTTTTCCATGATAAATCTCGTGTGGCATATCTGTGTTGTTTCTATGATTTGAAATATTATTTTTCTCTCACATTTTAATTTCCTAACAAGTGATCCCCTACATTTGTTGTGGTCAACTGGTTAAAGATTGGATCATAATGATTATGCATTATCCACATTTTCAATGAGTTTATATATATATATATATATATATATATATCACTCAAATAATAGTCTAACCACTTGCTCTTTTTGGTAGATTATGAAATTAGAATTAACATATCTTTATTTTAATTGTTTTTTTTTAACAGAAACGAGTATTTTTATATATTATCAAAAATTGCCTGAATTTCATAAAAGGACAGGCTGCAGGGTGCTACACCTATGCTAATTCCATGGATACAAATGGGTCTTACTATGCTAGTACATGAGTTTTTCATTATACTGTGTAGGCTACATATTTTCCATGTGAAAATGGCTATAAAAGTATTTAATAAAAACAGAAATTTACAGTTCATAGGAGACTAGAGCTAAATGTGGGGCGAGCCTAAATCATTATGTTGTGTTTCTTGGTTCTCCTCTACTTGGTGTGCTTCCCCATTGTGTTGAGCCTGATTTCCCTCCTCCTAGACACGATCAGAGAAACCTAGAGCCATCGGGACGTGTTGGTCATTGTTGACCGCTGAGTCAAAGGTTGATGGAAGCTCGGATTCGTCCATGCTTGCTAAGTGGGCTTGCTACTGAGGGTTACCCAGACGTTGGGTAATTGCTCCTATATGCCTCATGTTGCGATTAATTCCCCTGAGAACAATGGCCAGTTCCTGGTTGTGCCTGATTTCCAATTGTTGCATCTGAGCCTGAATTTCGACCATATTTTCCTAGATCGCTTGATTTTCCTGTTGAAGTTCCTAGTGTCTCGAGCCTGATCATTCCTCCATGCACCTGCAGTCAGTCCGTAGGGCTTGAAATTGTTCTCGCAGGTCTTTCATGGCACAAACTAGGCATGTACAAGGGTCTATGGATCTGTATTGCATGGTGTTGCAATGCACGATGGGTGTACATATGTTGTGCAGGAGGCTGTCGAGACTGGCTCGGGGGAAGAGTCGTGAAGGAAAGAGAAGGGGAAAAGGTCCAAATCCGAGAGGGAAGCATAGCCAAGCGAGTTTATAGTTGAGCATATGCTTTTGAGTGGGTCTTTTGTCGGAATGGACATACCCTGAAGTTCCTTTATGACTATTTTGGAGTCCCCCAACACAGTTAGAGTTTGAATGTTTCGCTCTTGGGCGAGCTTCAGTCCCATGTAGGATGCAAAGATCTCTTATTTATTATTTGTTGTCTTCCCCAGACCCCAAGAGTAATCGACTATTGTTTTCCCCTCAGAATCGTAGATGACTCCCCCCGCACGTTCCACCCCTCTTTATTTTAATAGTTATTAGTCTATAAATACAAATTAAAAATAAAAATAATAATATAATAATTATTATTCTTAACCATTAATTCCACTCAGATTGCATATAAAAATAATAATATAGTGTGATACCAAACATTAAAATAAAATTAAAAAGAGAAACTTAATTTTAGTTTAACATTTATTTTATAAGAAGATACATACTAATAAAATACAAATAGGAAAATGGTAATATAATATGATAAAAACATTAAAATAAGAGAACTTCTCAATTTTAGTCCAATATTTATTTGATGGGAAATAACAAAAATATTCATAAAATAAAATTGAAAATATGTAATAACAATGTTGAAATTTATAAAATTAAAAAAATTAAAACACAACATATTTTTCAGAATATTATTTATATAGTTAAATATAATAAAAATAAAAAACCAAAATTATTATAATGGACTTTTGTAAGTTAGAGGTATGGAATAATAAGGAAATTATGAAATTGATGAAAATGGTATAGGATGAGAATTTTAAAAGAAATACTTCTTATTTTAAAAAAAATAAAAAATAATGGATTAGTATGACAATCATTTTAAGTAGTTTTTAGATTATTTGATACTTATTTTTATTATGGAAATCTTGATAATTGGTATTGTTATTATAATGTTATTTTTTAAAAAGAAATATTAAATTTAAATTTATTTAATTTTTAAATCATTAATCATATAATAGAATTATTTAAATTTACAATTAAAATGATAAAAATAATTTTAAAATAATATATATATTTATATAGACAAATTAATGTAAATGACAATATGTTTTATTATTTATCTTTTCAATATCAATTTTTTTTATATTTTTTTCTATTATATTTTCGGCTTAACCTAATACCTATTTTCACTATAAAATTAATCTTAATAATTTTTTATTTTAATAATATTACCTTTTTCTTTAAATTCTTTATAATTAAAACATATTTTGATTTTAATAAAATCAAGTTTTCAAAATATTCAGAAATTTAAGTATTTAATAATTTTACCAACCACTATTGAAAAAACCTCTCACTCTATTTAAAAAAAAATAAGAGTAAATCATATTATAATATAATATATAAAAATATCTATAATTTTACACTTCCTGTTTTTTATAAAACAATATTTATAAGAAGATATTATAGATACTCTGCATAACTAAAATATAGATTAGAACTCTCACTATATATAGAGAGAGAGATTAAAACCTCTCACTCTATTAAAAATAAATAAAAGTAAATCATATTTTAATATAATATATAAAAATATATATAATTCTACACTTCCAGTTTTTTTATAAAACAACATTTAAATATAAGAAAATATTATAGATACTCTACATAACTAAAATATAGATTTTCAAATATAAAATGTAAAAGCAGATATCATTTCAATGTATGAAATTTAAAAATGCCATTATGGATTTTAATTCTAAACCACAGCACACTCTTATAGTATTCTATATTTGCTAGATATAATTTCAATGTATGAAAAGTAAAATTGTCATTATGCATTTTAACCCTAATCTACAAGACAATCTTATAGTATTATATTGGTTAGCATATATTGTCTCACACATAGTATATACATGTTTTAGGAGTGATGTTTTAGGAATGCATGGTATTATGAACACTTTTTCCTTTTTCATGATCGCATACATTGTAGACATAACATTAAAGACTTACTATTTTATTCAAATTATACTATATTTTTAAGTACAATTTAGTTAGGTGGGAGTTAGAATCTCCTTAATTATCTATTATGTTAATTTAATTATCCATTAGGTTGGAAAACGGATAAAATGGATGTGGGTTATTGAAGGAAATTATTCAATGTCTAGGTATTTTCCATGTAATGAACATAATAACAATATTTCAAATTTAATCAGTACTCTCATCACTCATCACTAATGTTATTAGCATTTTTTTTTTCATAACCATGATTGGGTCATACCACATTAATGCTAATGCTTTTTATTGTTTTTTTTTTTCTTTTCATGGTTGCATAGGATACTTACACAAACACTTATTCCTTCAAAATGAAGATACACTAAAATTAGAAAATTGTGTTCCTCTCTGGATTGGCCCACATAAATTATTAAAAGAAACATTGAGAACCTTCAAAAATGATATTTTAGATGGTTCTTGAAGAATTGTTCCACTTAAATTATTTTTGGTTAGTTCCAACTCTTCTCGAGTAGATATTTCATTGAGACGTGTAGGGATTTCTCCTTCCAATTGGTTTCTTGATAAATTCAACAATGGCAAGTTGCGCATACTTCTCATGCTCATTGAGATTTCCCTTATAAGATTATTGTTAGACAAATCGAATAAAGTGTTCGTCTCTAACACATATTCCAAGCTATAATCAACACCTTTCATGCCAATATCTAGAATAACATATAATCTATCAAAATTAATATTGAGTAGCGGAGATTGATAGAGTACAAATCCTTGGAGTCTCTCGAGATCAGATGGAATTCTTCCACTGAATTTAATGTTTGATAAATCCAACACTTGCAAGCTACTAAGGTTTGAGATCCATTGAAGAATACTACCATGGAATTATTACAACCAACACTGAAAAATCTTAAATCATCAAAATTTGTGATATGCTGAAAAAACTCCCCGGTCAATCTATTTTTCCTTAAATCAAGTAGTTGAATCTTGATACATTTATCCAAAAACATTGGAAGAGTCCCAACAAAATTATTAAAATGAGTAGAGAAAACAACCAAATCACTGCAATTACCAATGCCTTCAGAAATTAGTCCTTCTAGATAAATCTAATACGCAAAGGGAAACCAAACCATTAATACTATAAAAATACTCAAAAATTCTCACATAAATACTGTTATCATATATGAATACTGTACAAAAATTCTTTAGCTTTCCTATTTCTTTGAGAGAAAGAGAAATGGGCGTATAGTGGAGTGCATTGACTTGAGTTGGCCGGAGAGGCGGGGAAAGTGGGAAATTCTTCACTAAGTTGTCGCCATTAGTGATGACAAGAAAAAGTGGACGAGACTTGACGGTGTGCGAATAAAATCAAGACAATTATACGAAGTGCATTGAGTAAATTTTTTGAAAGTCTAAAAAGTATTTCAAACTTTAGAATTTTCTTTTTAAACCTTGGAATTTTGTGAGTATTATCATTGTATGAAGAATTTTTTTTTTATATCGTATTCAATTTCGATTCTTGATCACGATTTTTTCCGGAGAAAGTGGGAAATTCTTCACTGAGTTGTCGCCATTAGTGTTGACAAGAAAAAGTGGACGAGACTTGAAAGTGTGCGAATAAAATCAAGACAATTATACGAAGTGCATTGAGAAAAAAATTTGAAAGTCTAAAAAGTATTTCAAACTTTAGAATTTGCTTTTCAAACCTTATAATTTTGTGAGTAGTATCATTGTATGAAGATTTATTTTTAAATAGTATTCATTTTCGATTCTTGATCACGCTTTTTTCCAAAAAATATTAGGGAAATTCTTCATACCATTTTTAATTCTTTAGTGTGATTTCTTCCGAAAATTCTTCATACAGTCTAAAAAGTAATTATGAGTGACAATAAATTAAAAACAATTTCATAAAGTGAATCTAACCATCTTTTTAAAAGTCTTAAAGTAGTGATCTATGACAAGTAATAGTCGGTCGTATGTTCAGTGGAATGGTAACTAGCACAACCACATAAGTAAAAGTGGGGTTAAGGTGGGGCCATGGTCCATTACAATAGACTCTCACATACCATGTAGTTTAAAGATATTGTCCATAATTATGACAAGCAATAGCCAGTCATATGTTCAGTGGAATGGTAACTAGCACAACCACATAAGTAAAAGTGGGGTCAAGGTGGGGCCATGGTCCATCACAATAGACTCTGACATACCATGTAGTTTAAAGATATTGTCCATAAGTAATTATGAGTGGCCGATAAATTAAAGAACAATTTCATAAAATTGAATCTATCAATCTTTTAAAAAGTCAGTGGTGGTCTATGACAGTAATAGTCGATTCATTATGTTGGATTGGAATGGTAGCTAGAACAACCACATAAGTAAAAGTGGGGTTAAGGTGGGGCCATGGTCCATCACAATAGACTCTGACATACCATGTAGTTTAAAGATATTGCCCATGATCACTTGAGCAATTTTATTGGTCTTAAAAGGGTGTTATAGATCGAAAAAATGATCTATCTAGAAAGGTCATTAGCAACAACCATGATGATGGATTTATTACCAAATTTCACTCACCCTGCAATGAAGTCCATAAAAATTCCAGTCCATACAACTATCATAATGGGTAAACGTTGTATTTCTCGCATAATGGGTAAAGGTTGTATTTCTCCTATAGGTTTCATTGTCTCTCCCTTGTGTAGGTGTGTATGTCCTACTTCATTCCTTCACCCAACAATGAATTTTTGATTCTTCATATGTTTTATGAAAATTTGGATGACTTTTCTTCATATGTTTTATGAAAATTTGGATGACTTATTGTAAGAGAGGAATGTAGTTCAAACAACGCCCATGATTTAAATGCTAACTACTTGGTCAATTAAAGATTCCTTTTATAGTGAAGCTCTTCATTTTTCTAGGTGTATCCCTAATATGTATAGGGTGCCATTTGAAGATTTTGGATTGTGCTAGTAGTCTTTGGGTTCTATTAACCATTTATGGTGGACTTTATTCAACTAATTGACTACTATGAAGGAGATTGAAAATAACGACCCTACCTCTTCATACTTTCGAGAGAGAGAATCTACTCCCATATTCTCCTTTCCCTTCTTATAAATGATCCCATATTCATATCCCAACATTTTGGTGACCCGTTTTTATTGCATGGGGAAGAAATTGTTTTCACTAGGAAGTATTTTAGGTTGCCCTGATTGGTTTTAATATGGAAATGTTGCCCAAAGAGTTATGGGTGTCAAATATCCACATCATGGAATCTAGACATCATCTCCTTTTCATAAGTGGATTTATCCAAGTGCCTCTCACATAGTTGTTTGCTAGTAAAAACTAATGGTTGTCCCTCTTGAATCAATACCACTCCAATGCCTTTACTTGAGGCATTGAATTCCAAGAAAAATTTCTTAGTAAATTCAAGTAGAGAAAGTATTGGTGTTGTACACAACTAATCCTGAGGAAATATTGAGGAATCATGCAAAGTTAACATCAAATGTAGAATTGGTCTCAGTCTTAGAACAAAAACAGAAAGTCTTAGAACAAAAACAGAAAGGGACCATAGTTTGGTATCCAATTATAATGAGGAGCTCAAAGGAAAATATCCTAGAACTCTACCAAAGTAAGTGGGAAGATCTTACACCTACTCTAAAAAAGGAAGAGAAAGATTCACCATAGAGTTTGAATGCTTCTTTGATCACGTCATAGTTATATGTAGAAACCATGGAAAATATGAAGCTCAAACGGATTGGATTAGGGTTCAAGTACTACCCATTCATTGTATTCCCTCATGGTAGTCCTTAGGAGAAGTAGATGAGACAGGACAAAATAAGAGACAAAAAAGGTAGAGAAAGAGGTAGGGTACCACAATAGGGATTCCATCACTTAGATAGTGGCATATAATTTCAGAAAATCATGCAGAGAGTAGTATCCAAAAGAGACGAAATATTAATCAAATAAACAATACTTTTTAAGGAATTTTATTTCAATTGCATAGGGGAATGCAACCCTTCGATTGGGGTTTGATCATGGGGCATCAATTTTTCATTTAGTATGGCCCAACTTGTGTTTAACTTTGATTCATTTTGCCTCTTAGGCTTATGACCTTCGTAAAAACATTATCATTTTTTATGATCAATTTAGATTTTTTTACCAATGCTTATCTAATCAAATACATTTTACATAACCTCAAGTAGGATGTGTCATATGCTTGATTTTAAGTTTTTTTTATGATTATTATGTGATTTCATTCTTGAGATAATGTGGTTTATAAGTGGGAATTTGGTACAATTATGATGAAGGTATTTCACCCACATGATAGTTGATCCTCTTCAACCATTTACATAGAGGTCAATTAGTTGAATGGTTGAGAAATCTAAGGGATATTTTCCCCTCACATATTTTAGGACTACCAACACTTCAAGGAAACAATAATTACACTATACAATTTGACCTCCTTGAAATCTAGGGATTCGAATTGGAAAAGGAGGAAAACGATCACCTTGAAACAACATGAAGAAAATCAAGCAATTATGGTCAAACTCCCACCAATCAAGCACTTGAATTGGTGGGCTAGATAGAATCTCTTTCAAGAATAAATAAAATCCTAGTTGATAGAGTATGATATTTAATATTGTTATTTCATTTCCTTGATGTTGTTGAAGCTAGTTCAAATTGTAATAGAGAGAAAAAATTGTGTGTTCATGATACATGACAATTTATAAATAAAGGAAGTGTACTTTATTGAATTTACAAGACTTTGAGTGTTTCCAAGGGTTCCAAGAATTTCCTTAAGTAGGGCCCACTCAAGGAAGGATTTATGAGCCCTCTTACCTTTTCATTTATTTTCTTTGTAATTATATTTTAGAGTAGAAACATTCCTATATAGAAATAGAGTATTAGTTTATGTCATTATATTTTCCACAACACTTTCATTTCATCCATTTCTTTAATTGCTTTTAAATTACAATTTTTAGTACTTTGAAGTGGATCATATGAATCTAGTACATGATCATCAATGTTGTAAGCATTTAGTAATGTAGTAGCAACAACATAGGAATCATTGATTCAAAGACACCTTCACATTTAATTAATTTTTCATTCAAGGCATGGTGACCTTAGACCTTCATCTCTCTTCATCATATTGTTAGAGGAGATATGAATAAAATTCATGGATCCAACTGCATGGGAGGTAAATTGGGATGAGCTATCAAAGTTGATCATTTACCTTGTAATAGTTTTTATTATAATTAGTAGTTTATATTTGACTCTTGTAATCTGCATTCATGGTGCACAATGCATCATAATTTTGCATGATCACTCAATTGGTAATTAAAGTTAAGCTAAGGAAGTCAGTACATCTTGTTGTAATTGTTTGGCCCAACAAAACCTATCAATCAGTTAGGCTCCAATATAATGTTATTCCAATATATTATCACATAAGGTGGACTCCATCCTAATTTATAGCTACCTACCAAACTCTAGTTATAAACAAATGATAATAGTTGGTGGGCCTTCATTAATGAGGTCACAATACATTTATTCAATACTAACTATTTAATGGACCTTATTCAATCATAACTAAAATTTTGAACCTAATCCACTTTACATTAAAGGACTACCATACTTATCATATTTTTAAATCTAATGAGATTGTAGGCCCTTATTATACCCCTAGGGAGGATCCCACCATTCCATCCCCCTTCAAGAATAATTTCCCTCAACACTTGTAGTGATGATTTACAACTTTAAAGCAAGGTCCCATGTACGACTGCTAACCACAACACTAAAGTAATCCAAGAAGCTTGAACATAAGCCAAGGTTTCATGTGCATGTGTTGGCCTCAATGTTGAAGTAGTCCAAGAAGCTCATCCATAAACTTAGGTCCCATGTCCAAGTGCTCATGTTGACTCCCTGTTAGAGCTCTGTAAATTCCTGGAGGTTGTTGGGAAAGAAGGGATTTACTAGAGGTAACTTATCCAACCACTTCGAAGCTAGGATCTAGCCCTAACAGCTTCAGAGAGGGATCTCTCTGTATGATTTAACTATGTTTTTGGTCTAGAATATTAGGCTAGGTGAATAAAATATGTTTGTTTTGTTTGTTTTCGTTTTCGTTGAGTTGGCTCAGATGGATTTACACATTCATTGGGCTATGGGGTCTATGTTATGAAAATAAAAATCTAAACCAGAAAATGAAAAAACCTTTCACAGGGTGAGATAATGCAATTGTTGGATTCTTTTAGCAGTAAAAATGAGGGATGGCGGAAAAAGTGAGGAGGTCATTTACAACAAAGAAGCAATTAAGAATTTATTTATCATAAAATTGGAAGATGACACATTAAAATCTTTAAAGTCAGAGATAGGGTACCAGAGATAAATCCTGCAACGTTCGTTACTTTCAAAGATTAGATTTAGAAAAAAATGCGATAACTAAGAAAGAATAACATTTGACTAAGAGAGGAAAACATCACCAATGAGTACACGCAAGAATCCTGTGAAAAAGCCTTTTGTATTAATGGAAGATCTCTTGATAAAAATATTACAGTCTGGTAGCTCGCAGGGTGTAAAGATCAACCCTCAATACTTTGAAAAGTGAAGTATTTATAACCAAAATTACAAATGATCCTGTCATTAAAGATCAAGACGTGGTAAATCTATTTTTAGCTTAACTAACTTAACAAACTACAAAAATCTAGGAAATTGCTTGATGATGTGTCGAAACTTCATGTTGTTTTTGGGTGAACCGTTGGTGAGGCCTCTACACGACCTCATCTTACTGGATAGCTGACTGGGCTGGGACAGCTCATCGACTACTCGATCAGATTGCAAATCTCTTCCCATCGAAGATGACTAGGAACGACGACTTTGAGCAATCTTCGTTGCACTTCATTCATCTCTGTGTACTTGGCGAAAATTGGCTTTATGATGAAGATGTACTAGATCTCATGTTGTATGTTGATGTCCAACTATAGAGCATCTAGGAATGCCTTTCCATTGATGATGCCTTGTATTACTGTGAATTTTGAACTATCCTTAGCCACAGTGGCTAGTCTCTTTTTGTAATTTGGGAGTGTCATCAATTTATCATTTATCACCCTCAAAAAAGGGAGACCCTTCTTCTGTAGAGCCTTGATATTGTTGAAAAACATTTTCACTCCCAAGTCCATAGCCTGAACCTTTTATTCTAGTTGTAGCATCAGTCCTCTCTTGGTCAGGACTCTCTTGACCTCAAGGATGGTCTCTGTTCTATCTTCAATTCTCAAATCTTCCAGCTCCTCTCTGGTTTTAGAGTTTAGGAATTTGATGATTTATGTAGCCTCTGTGGGAATCTCCCCTAGTTCTTCTCTTATCTTCTCGATGGCTTATTTGTTTCTTTGTACCAAGTCATTCTACTCAAACATAATTTTTATTGTTGGCCATATTTCATTCATGGATTTGGTGATGTCTGTCTAGACACTTTCTTTGACTTCGGCCAGTGTTTTGCCTGCCACTGTTTGCTTGCGAAGCTGTTGTAACTCTTGTTTGAGTTGGTCTGACACTTGTTTTTCCTTGGAGTAGCTGGTTTGGAAAGAAGATTTGAGTTCTTGGAGGTTCTCAATCTCCTTTTTGAGCCTGCTAATCTGTGTTTCCTGCAGATTCATCTCCTCCATAGATTTAGTCAGTTCAATAGTCTTTTCCAAAGACGTCAGTGGAGTTGCCGATGGAATTTATGCTAGGGACGTTGTGCTCACTCCTGAGAGTGGGACTGCACTCAATGGAATGACTTCCATGGGTTTCGACTGCTCTTTCTCTTTCACTAGTTTCTCCAGTTCATCCTCCATTTCCTTCAGTTGTGCATTCTGCTCCATGATCAATTTAAGCATCTCATCCTTTTCTCCTTTTGTCTCTACCATTTCCTTTTCTTGTTAGTCTAATGTTGATGGCAGATTCAATTGTTTCCTTAGAGACGCTATATCAGCATTTTTCTTCTTGAGCATCTCCTCGACTTCTTTCACATTCGAGGGATCATATCCGATCTTGAGGACCATCTCCTCCAATGTCTTGATCCTATTATCCTTGGAAAAGGAAGATATTTTTTCCAACTTCAGCTGAGTCTAGACATTGTTTAGAGATACCTGTAGCTTGGATGCAGCGGTGGAAGCATTGGCCAATGTAGAAAAAACCATTTCTCTAGTCTGCCTATGCAGATCCATTTGATAGGTTGGATGCACATCCTTGGTCTGGAATTCGAAAGGCGCCCTTTTGTAATCGGTGATTACCTTTGGGTCTGGCACCTGTGCTTGGAGGAATGCCATGTGCATTCTACCCTTCTCAGTGTCGAATGTTGATAGCAATATGTGTTGTGCAGTTGACGTTTTCTTCCAGAACTGAGCATATGTGTTGTTGGTCAGCATCTGATTCTTTTTCTTGATCAAATCGTATTTTTCGAAAATACTCAGCTTCGGTCCTATTTTTCCTGGTTGGTTGACTGGTGGGGTATCTATAGGATTCTTTGGCAATACTATGGTTATGATTTTCTTGCTGCATGTACTAAGTAGTGACCGATCCACCTCCATAATTGTAGTGGATGGAATTGCCTTTTCGCCAGCCGTGTCGGGTGCTTGAGTAGTTTTCAGCTTCTTTGTGTGCAATTGGAATTCTTCAGATGATACTTTAGTGACGGAAGGCGAAGTGTCCTTCCTGGGCCTTTTCTCCTTTGGAACCTGCGGTGTAGTTGTCTGTGAAACAGTGATCGAAGGATCCTGTTGTTCTGTCTCAGTCAGAGTGTTTGGCTCCCATTCGGTCTGATTTGCGAACTTCTCTACCTCGGGCCTGGATACGTGAACATATGGGATATTCTTATTTTTTATCCTCATCTCGAAAATTATCCCGCACAAATCATAGTGCCACGCGAAACTAACAGAAAAATTCATTTCTTTTAGCAGTCTGCCAGCTTCCTCTCCGGTGCCTTGACTGTTGCAGATGAAAGACCCAATCTACCCTTTGATCCTGAGTTGTTGCTTCTTCTTCAGAGACAGAAAATGTATGTCGTCTGAGTTTATCATTTGTCTTATGTATTCCAAGGAAAAAATTCTGACAGGCAAGTATCTCGGCAATTTATATGGGGCCAACTCGCACCCATAGACTCTGATCTCGGTGTGATTTTGGTACAGGTACCAATCACCAATCTTTGTAAGGTTTGAGAGATGTAGAATCCTCTGAATTTATTCATTAATTATGGGTTTGGGTCTTCCGCTAAGCATACTCACCACTGGGTGGTAGAACTGTTCGATGAACTGCTTGAAACTGAATTATGTGGAGTTATGTCTGAGCAAAGAGGTCCAGGTTGTGATTGCCTATGGTCTACCATCTTCTGCATAGAGAAAGAGAATTTGTCGGCTTAGAAGACAACAAATAGGTATGCCAGTATTGAAGAATACTGGAACATGCCTTCTGTGGTGAAATTTATGAATTGTTCATGAATGTTGTCTGCCAGAAACCTGTTGTAGTCGAACTATGTACTAGGTTTCTCATCGGTGAAGAAAATGGACAGAAAACCCAAAATGGGTTCATCTACCCATTGATCTGAAAAATATCCAAGCAAGGCACACAGTGACATGATGACCTGGTTTCCTTTTATTGAGAACAGGGAGGAAGGGTAAGGGGGGTTTGTAGTGGGGAGCTGAGTGGATTGTGGAAGAAAAACCTTAAAAATCTGAGCTCTTTGAGGGAATGACAGCTTTTGGTAGAGATCTGTGATGGTTTCGAGGTTAAACGGTGAGGCGGAGTTGGCTCTGGATATCTGCATCATTTGGTTGATGGTTTCTAGTGTGATGAGGAAAAGAATTTCCCCAGACGAGGACACAATGGCTCTTTGTTCGGGAATGTAATGGGCTTGGCACTTGAGGGAAAATTCTGGGAAGTGGTGAATCTGGGGGAAAAGATACAAGGGTAGGTTAGACTCCCAGAGACCAATTTCGTCACTCTGGTCTAGGAAAACTTCTTTAAGCCATGACTGTAGGTATGCGAAGTCGAAATCGCATCTTGTGTCTATGATTAAGTAGCCTTTGTCGGCCATAGGAATCTTGTCGAGGTCGACAGGAGGCGGGAGAAACGGATTCTCCTCTCCTTCCGTTCTCTTTAACTTTGGTGCCATCACTATAATAGTACCTACAAATAAAAAAAGTTTAGTGGGGATGACTGTAGATGTGGGCAACTGAATGTAACGAAGAGGAAAACGGGGAAAATTCTCTGGTGTGACGACTAAGCAAATGGTGAGGGAAAGAAGGGTGAGGGGAGTTTTGAGCAAACGGATACCCGTTGGGCGCAGGAGACAAGTCAGTTGGTTAATGGATAAGTAAGCCAATAATAAATGGCCAACAGGTCATTTAGAGCGTGAGATGGCATATGACAATGATTGAAGTATACAGTTGAGTGATGTGGCGAGTATCGATTGGGGGAAAAAACCATGGTGAAAGGACTTGCCATGGGTGAACGAGGGAGAAAAACTGGCAGAGTTATGGGACGTGACTCGTTACGAAAAAGGTGGATAATGACGTCATGAAATGACGAGGTATGTCAGACAGGAAAAGGCGATAGGATTTGGGACCAATAGACTCATGC
>SNQJ01S0018419.1:47800-62511 GCA_010110895.2 Picea sitchensis | reverse complement strand
CCACTAAAGAGATAACATTTCAGTCACCATTTGATCCTATAAATTATAGGGTTATAACACTCCCAATTGATGAAACTCAATATCGGTGAATGATTGAGTATTGTGCTCCAAATGCCTACCACGGTGATTTCAATCCAAATAAATAAAATCATTGATCGCAAAATATCCTCTTTATAGTCGTAAATGATAGGCTCTAGAAGGAACACTGCCACTAAAGAATAATCATAATATACATTGATAGGCACCACTTGCTCTCATCTTCCATCAATTATGTTATTTTCATATGAATGTGTATGTGCATCAAACATAAGCTTGAAGTAGGTGTATTCCCATGAATGACAACTATCCACATACCATTCCTTACAAGAATCCTCTAAATCACGAGATGCCTATCTTTCTCTCTTGTATTCCTCTTTAATATTTTTACAAAGTGTAAACCTTTGAATTTATTTTCACATTCTTTCTATATTTTTGTACCCACTACTATATACAGAGTATCTCTATGCAAAAAAAATTAGGGTTTCAAAATTTCTCTACTTTGAGTAAGCATTATTTGATACGCTCTTCGTATTTCATAGAAAATTCAAGAAAACTTATAGGAGGGGTTTCACATAATTTGTGTATAAACTAAAATATTCCTCAATGATTTTGGGTAATTTATACATGTTAAATATAATATTCCATTGTATGTATGAGATCTAGGGGTTTAAAACAAAAATCAGAGACACTTACATTTAATGGATCTCCTTTGTGCGACTAGTTTTTGAGGAAAATATTTGAAATTGTTGTAACATCTTCAATACGAATAAGAAATATATCATATAATATATCACATTGAATCCATTGAAATTTTATTTCATCTAAAATCCATCTAGATTAAATTTATGCAACCTGTCAAAAGTTATATTCTTTGCAATATCTAGAATAAAAGAGAAAAATTGGGCCTTTTCCCTAGAAAGTTATTTGGTACCACTTTCCTAACCTTTTTCCTATCCATTATGATCTCTTTCCTAAATTTGGGGACATGAATTATGAAATGTACACACATAGAAAATAAAATATGATCACGGAAAAAAAATATAAACATAACAAAATTGTAAGTGTTGAAAGAACAAGCAAAACAACTAAGAAAAATCTACAAAGGATATGTCACAACCTGCAAGGATAAAATTTATGAAAGCCTTCTTGGAAACAACATGCAAGAATGTTTCAAGATACAAGAATTCGTACCCATCTCAATATTTCATGAACACAAAAGGTGGGATTTTGTTAAGCTTATATATGCATCTTTATAGATATATAACTTGTGTTCTCTTATACACATTTGCATGCATTATTTTGTATAATTTGTCATAGAAGTAGTTCTCTTATACATTGTCTATGATAGAATTCCCATGAGGCCCATCTTCCTAGGGGGTAACTACATTATATAAGGAAATTTATGTTAACTTCTTTTGATTATGGGGGGAATTCTAGGGGATTCAGAATCCAGATTATTTTCGGCATGAAATGAGAGAGGAGATATAATAAATAAATGTATAGAGATATATTAGATATCTAATAACATAACAGATATTTATCAGAGATATAACCATAAAAACAGAGATACAGTAATAAACAATTTCTATTAATGAGCGAAATGTACAAAACTGTAGAAATACAGAGAGAAAGACTCGTTAAAATGGTGTATATTGACGACAAGTCAACCGACAAGACATCAAAGTGCGGGCATGAGATGACCGACTAGAGACTGAATGGAGGCCAACTAGTAGTCGACTGGTAAACCTGACTTGGGGTCAACTATAACAGAATCCCAGGATTTGCAAGATTTGTAGCCAATGGTATGCATGGATCTGTAACCATTTTTGGTCACAAATATTTAGGGTTTTTTCTGTTGTAAATAATATAAAGAGGCATGTTGTAAGGTCGTAAATAATAATTTTGTAATGCACTTATGTGGGTCAATGCATGTGTAGATATAGGTTGTTGACCATGCATATGTAAGCTGATTTGGCTACAGGTTTGTTCTTGCATGTGCAAGAGGGTATGATGTTGATTTTGTTTTAGGTGTGGACCAAGGTTAGACATGTAACCTTTCATTTTGAATGAATAATACAACAAGAGAGAAGAACACTCAAAGGAATTTTGTTTTTCTCGTTTAAGGGTTTCGAGGGTAAAATCTCGGTGTACTGTGTGATTGCTTGTTTTCATTTGCGTTCTTGATTAAATTCTTCTTATTTTTTGTTAGGATTAGTGTGGAAGTGTCCAACATTTCCTAACAAGAAAGGCACCATAAATTGAATTCTTATTATTCCCAATGTTTCATTCTCTGTAATACTCCATACAACTCTCCTTAGGTCATTTATTATATGAATAAGAAATCAGTGAAAGGAAATCTAGTCTAAGGTATGGTTCTAACCTCTTCTTTGTATCGTCCAAACTCTATTTCATTAAAATATGAGCTATGGGACCTATTATTTCTTTCTTTAGACATACATGATAACGCGCCATTCCCAGGAAATATGTGTGGATATCATATTACATAGATTCAAGGCTTCACCCAGTGTGTCGCCATTTGTTGTTCCAGGAACGACAACCCTCCATTTCCCTTGTATTTCACTTGTAAATTCTTTTTATAAATGGATCCCCTTTTAATTTTTGACTTAGAAAATCCTCCTCGAATAGCCTATTTTCTTGGCTCTCAAAAACCGGTCTTCGTTCTCCCCTTTCTTCAATCTTCTTCTCTCAAAACAAAATACACTTAGAAAAAATTCTAGAAAAAATGAGATTTTTTCTTTTTTTACAAAGTTATCTTAAAATCCTTCGATGTACATCATAGGATTTAACACCAAATCCGCCTATGTACATTAGAGGATCTCCTCCCAAATCCACCAATAGACTTGATCAAGTTAATTTTTTTTCCTTCGAATGCCTTTACCACCAAAGTTTCTTATAACTCCTTTGACGCATCAAAGGAGTTAACGTAAACTCCTTCGATGTCATCGGGGGATTTCCCTCCATATACTCTGAAATAACCAACATACTTAGTGTTAAGTCCTCTCATATACATCATAGTACTTCCCATTAAGTCCTCTAACACACAACGGAGGACTTAACCACATCTTCATTGATGTTTTAATTCAACCACCTACCAAAATGTATGACTCAAATACACTCAAGGCTTATAAAAGCACACTCACTCTCACCTTTCCATTATTGTGTTTGAATCCACAAGAATAGTATCACTTCGAGTGTTGAACAAAAGGAGATCAGCCCCTAGAAAACTCAACATTTTCCACGTGTGCACAAATTACAAGTAGGCTCTTGACCTACCTCTAGGTTTCTCTGTTTGTTTCGGGTTAGGGTTTTCCCACACTAGGGTTAAAAAAAATTTCACTCTTATATTTGGGTCATATTATTGAAGCCCTCACACTCTCCCCTTAAAAATTGCAACACCCTTCGATGCCCCACCTATATTTCCACCTCACGCTATTACACCTTTGGGGCTACAAATCCCCTTCGAGTTGAACTTTCACCAGGAAGCGACAGTGAACAATTCGCATCCCTTACCCTAAAACGGACCTACAAATTTTCCTCCAATCTTCGCACCTTGCATAACATCAATATAAATCATATTCATGAAGTTATCTCTCCCTCTCCCATACCAAGAGGTTTGATCACTTAATTTAAAACCACAAACTTGAGAGAAAAAAAGAGTCATCTTTGGCCTCATAAATTTACCATGGGAAACTTGCTAATAAATCATCCGCTACCATAACCTTACCAGAGTCCTTACCCTTAACTCCTTCGATCACATCAAAGGATTTCACATTGAATCCTCTGATGTGATTGAATGATTTGCCTGGAACCTCTCCAATAACACATCAGAGACATTTGAATCAACTTCGGTCACTTGCATCGGAGCACTTGCCAACAAATCCTTTGATGCACATCGGAGGAGTTGAAGTAAACATTGTCGATTTCCAGTTTCGAACCAACACACTTAAAACTAATTGTTCTAATATGTATCATAGCACTTTTCATCAACTCCTCCGATGCACATCGGAAGAGTTAACAAAAGTTTCTCTGATTTCACATTCTGGATACTTTTGTTTTTCCTTTTATACTTAAATATTTACCAGATTACTCATCGTGCCTTCCTTTGTCTTATCATCCTTACATGACAAACCCCCACACAACAGTAGCACCAGTGATTCCTCAAGTATGGATTCTCAAAAATGTAAGAAAATTATTTCTAAATGCATATGATAGTTATAATCATTTTCTCACGGTGTATCCATTTTCCACTCTATAAGTACATGCATGTCTCCCAGAAATAAAGTTGTTATCAATACAACTATTGTCGAAGCTTTTGGAAGTGGAAAACAAATTGAGGAGGAACTAGAGGTATTCGGACCCATTTATGATGACCCTCTTGGTGTGCTAGAAAAATAAGGAGAAACACTCGAATGGGTAGAAGTATACCAAATGTTCAAGAAGAAAAACTATACCACTGATGTAGAATATCAGGATGAACTAAGAATATTCAAAAAACATCAAAAAATCATGGATATTTAAAGTTCTTGTTCGAGTTGTTGTGTTTCCATGCGTCGATGCAATATCCTAGATCCTAAAGCATGTAGATCTTGGAAACAAACACGTCTGCAATGCCATAGGAGAGCCAATAATATATTTCCATCATGCAGACTTAGAGAAATATTATCATCTTGAGAAGGGAATGAAGAGGCTAAACAACAATCTTCTTGTTGAATTCAAGCACACTGCCAAAGACTCGAGCCCCAAGTGGTACAAATAGGAAAAGCAATTCAAACACAGGCCTAAAGGAGGATAACTTACGAACACATTAAGGAATCCATACGAGTACATGGTGGCCATGTTATGATGGCTCTACGAAGAACCAGACGTGTCCCAATACTGTTTTCCATATCTGCCATTAATCTACTACTTCACAAACGAGGGGGCATCGTTCAGCTGGGGTGATATTTTTTCTACCAATCTAGCTGAAGCTATCACCTCCATCTCTAAATCCCAACCAGATACCATCCCCATATTCCACATGGCATTGTATATGTTGGATATTATGTGTGTGGCTCATCGGTACCTCCAAGTGGGTTGGAAGTGGCAACCTTCAGACCAACCAATCCATGTCTATTGTAAATTGATCTGGGAACATAAATATTGAACCAGATACCAGAAAATATGTGAACATTTCATGGCTCCTTTATATGAGTTCATATTTTGTTCTCCTCCACCGTGCATGAAAAATAATAAAATCACGGTAATCAATAGGATTGGGGATTGGTTCCTTTTGGAACATGGCACTTACATAAGAATATATGGTTCCACGAAATATCCTCACCTCCTCCCATGATTCATGATAGATAGGATGGTTCTCTAGGAAGTAGCATACCAAATGGTAATCGAAGGAGTGGGAGGAGCCTTGTATCGAGCCAAGAAAGTTATATGGCCACCATTGTCTCTCTACATCAACAATTAATTCTTCTCAAATACCAAACAAGAACAGGAAGAAGTGAATATTTTGGAGACATGACATGAAAGTGGTTGTAAAATACTATTGCTACAAGATAGGCATATAGTGAGAGTGCACAATAGACATTTGGGATGAATAAGAGGTGCATTAAAATGCACGTACTTATGACAAATTTATCTTCAACGGAAAAGGTAAATCCATAGGTAGAATCACATAGGAAGAAAAAACAAGGGAAGAAGCTAAAAGGAAAGCAATAGAAGAATTAGTAGATAGGTCATCCCATCCTTCACCCTCCATACATTTTATTTCAACAAGAAAAGAGGAAGCCTCGGTGGACAAGAAAAGGATAGAAAAAGAAAAGGTCTCTAAGAATAAGAATGATGCTTCCAAGAAGAAACATAAGCTTGAAGCAGAAAAGTCCAAGGCCAAATAAAAATCAAGGGCAGCTGCAATAAGGGAAGTAGAGAGGGAAGAAATAGTAGATAAATCAACAAGAGATGAAGCAGAGAGGAAATCCAAGGAAGAAACGGATAAAGTAGTTGAAGAAGAGGGGCCAAAAGAAGGATGTTGAAGCCAGATACACCACTCAACCAATGAACACCAACTTCCATGAGACATCATCAGTAGGAAAGAGCACTCAGACTATGTTTATTGGTTAGGGAATTGGACTCTGGACCTCGTTTCAACCAAGTGAAGTCCTTAATTTGAGGACCTTCACCTATGACAATAACACTGGTAAGATCGTGCAGGAACATATCAAGAATGTTCCTACCACTCAAAGGTTGTAGATCTCACTTCTCACACAAGCCCCCATGATCGAAGATGTAAGGGATAATCCAATAGCCACTGCCTCAGCTGATACTTCATTCATGAATTCTAACGAGGACAACATTTGAAGACTATGCCAGAAAAACAAAGAGAAAGAAGAAAAGTTTAGGGAGCTAGAAGAAAGACTCTAGCAAGTGAAAATCGATGAAAGAAACATGAGAACTTTCAAATCCAGTGTTGAGAAGGTTAGGAGAGAATTGGAAGAGGATATTATAGAAATGTATGCTCACTTAGACCTCTTCTAGCAAGTAGTTGCTACGATCATAGAGAAGAACAATCAAATACACAAAAAACTAACTCAATTCAGCAAAATCCGAGAGGGAATTAGTGACATTGACAAGTGGAATGTTGGGAGTCTTGATGCACCAACCGATCTATATCGACCATCGACATCAAAAAGGAAGAAAAAATTGTATGCACTATATCGTTTCCAATAAGCAGGGAAAATAGAAGATAATGAAGTCACTAAATCGATGGCTATATGTTGAAAGGTACACAAAATTGCACAGGAATTGATTAAGGGTAGATGACTACCTCAACTGGATGAGCTCGGTAAAAATCTAGTCACAGAAGAGTTGATAGACAAGGTTTATGATAGAAAAAATCGCAGAAAATTGCTCGTCTAAGTAGCCACCACAATTTCCACAGATCTAATAGAAGAACATCTCCTACAACCTGTAAAATTACACACTATGATGCAAGAATTCATGAAGACATTGTTAAAAGACATGAGCACCCTTGAAGACAACATTTCCATGCACAACATAACAATGGAACAACTATCCTACCGAAGGATCAAATTTCTGTATGATCAAATAGAAGTATGGACACCATACCTCAGGGATAAAAATCCTTGAATAAAGACGAAATATTTTTTAGAAAGTGTTACCACATCTTTCTTATTTTCTCATTTTCCTAACTGATTCCAATTTTGTCTTTATTGTACACTTTTCACTAGGAAAAGGGAAACTGAATAATTTTTGTAACAACTTCTTTAAAGAAGAGTACCAATAATCATGCATGAGTCACAAACTACTGTACAAAAGATTGAAGATGCCCATTTTGTAAGGCCTCTTTAAGCGATGTACAGACCCAAGAACCAATTCAAGAAAATATACGTTGTTAATGAATATTGAGAAGCCCTCAGGGCCAGTTATTCTGAGGAAGGAACACTTGTGTGTGAAGCTATATTTGTTGTGAATTATTTCAAGTGGAGATGTATGTTGTTCGCATGGAATGTAAGGATGATTGTTTTCCTATGGATTAATCTTCTGAACTCTATGTTATTATGTAGTTTAAAGTATTGTCTTGCATATCTTTAAGCCTTGATATTGTTGAATTGTTAAAATATGCATTGATATAATTTAGACTCTTCTAGTTATATATGTATGTATGCACTTGTTTATGGTTCTTCCCTTCTATTTCATCTACCTATGTGGAAGGTTTGTGTAGAATCCGGTCTCATTTACAACTCACTAGTTACATTAGTTTTCTCCTAGATAGGATAGGTTAGGATAGATTAGAGATAGATTAGTTTACTTTCAATATATAGTATTCATATACATCTTTTCATTTCATATCCATTCATCATCAATCCTCATCGGTAACCCAGACCGTAACCGGCCAAAAACCCCAAAAATAACAATGGCATCTGGGCCAAATTCCATATGGGGCTCCTAAACCAAACGATGCATAGTCTAGTTGGGACTGTGTATCAGAGAGTACCCCTTGTTTTTGTTGGGCGAATCAAGACCCATCAATAGGGAAGTAGGCCCATAAATTTCTCATTCATCTAACTACAAATATAAAAAATCATGAATGAGTGTTATTTACACATACTCAACAACATTCAAGTAAACATTACATAGCGAAAATTAACATAGAAAATGAAAAAAAAAAAACTTAGTTTTTATTGGGGAAACCAATTGTTTGCATACAAAAGACATTCCTCCTAGCCATAGGAATTACTTTTCATTTTGTCTCAAGATAAATTCACCCTCAAGATGAGGATATGAATCCACAAGGAGGTTTGGCTCTCTTTTCCATTTTCCATGCACTTAGTATCCCAATTCCTAGGTTTCTAATCCAACAAAAATTACAATATGCTAGCTCTCTTTCCCCTCAACCTGCATAACCCAAGGAATGGGATCCCCCTTCTCTGCCATGTAGTCCCTTGACCCTTCCCACTTCTATTCATGGATTCAGTGCACATGGCTAGCTAGGAAATATCATAGTTGGGGACTCTAAGACTTCTCACTTGTTCCTTTGAAGTGCTCATAACATCCTTATCAAGGCTCTTGATCCATTTCCTCTGTAATAAATGTAATAAAATACACACATCCTCCTTCTAAAATTTATCTCATAGCTCCACCAAGTAGTTAAATGCACCAAACCTCATTTTCAACATCAAACTTAGCCCAATAATTTTTCTTTCCAAGGCTAGCATGGTTGGTTCTCTTTTCCATCACCCTAGTTTCATCTTACTGCCCAAAATTATCTTGTAAAAAAAACCCCAAAAAGGCACTCAAATTTCCTTTTCTTCTCATGCAAGTTTGACTCTCAAAATCCCCAAAAAGTAGTTGTATTTACCCGTGTTGTCATAAATTAGTGAGAATACTTTTCCCACCTGCCATTCTTACCTCATTCAATATCTCTTTTGATATTTCAAAGGAGATAACGATTAATATGAAATGACTTGGATTAATAGAAATGGGAAACCTCTTGGACCCCCTTTTAGCACCCTCTCTTGTAGAATCATATCCCATCGATCATTATTGTCCCTCTTGTATCGCATCCAATGATTTATTTTGTATTAATAATTTTAATGTACAATTTATATAGTTTATCCCTTGGCCATATTAATCTGTAGATGCTCTCTGGCCCAGAACATATCGACTCACCAACCTAAATTACGTTTACACAATTACATAATAAGTAGTGGAGATTAAAACTAGGGATACTACATTCCCGTTCCCCTTAATTTTTCATTTTCCTTAATGAAAAACACCATACAGGTGTACATGCATATTATAATGCTATGATATTCAACATTTAACCAACATATATTCTCGCTGGCCTAATATTACATAGGAACTTCATCCCCAAAACATATATACATAGGGATCCCAACCAAAACATATATACTTAGGCACTCCAACCCAAAAACCATATCTAAAGAGTTCACACTTTATATTTATTGTAACCACTCCAACCAATAATTTCTCATTCCCCTAATTCTACACGACCCAAGAAACGAGACCCCGCTTCTCTACCACATGGTCCCTCAAGATTTACCTTTTCCCTCCATGGTTCCAATGCATAGAACAACTAGGAAGTCTTATAGTTGTGGCCCTCACTAGTACTTTTGTATCCTTCATCGCTATGAACATACCCTTTAAATTTCATCATCTTCTGATAATTTTTATTCTTGCAATGGCCAAATTTTGTAATTTTGGCTCCAGACTTTTTTTTATAATCCTTATCTAATTTTCTCCTCTCTTTACTCCTCTCTTCTATTTTCTTCCTTTTCTATTTCTTCTCTCCTCATATATCAACATGATTTATCTTTTCCATCACCCTTACTATCTCCTATATCGGTAAGATTCATCTTTTTCCTCCCCGGCATTATCTCTTATGTCAATGATATTTATCTTTTTCCTCAACTACATTACCTCTTGTATCAACGAAATTTATCTTTTTTTTCACTGAGACTATCTCATGTATCAATGAGATTTACTTATTTTCTTGTTAGAACTATCTCATGTATCAGTGATTTTTATCTTTCTTCTCACTAACACTCTCTCCTTTATTGAAAATTTGTATCTTTCTTCTTTCGAACGCTTCTCTTTTATTAGTGATATTTATTTTTTCTCTCGTCGACACACCTTCCTTTATCAATAAATTTTATCTTTTTTTTCATTGATGCTTTTCAGAGATAAATTACCTTTTCCTCTTTTTCTTCCTCTGTTTCACTGGAGAAAAATATTCCTCGTCGATATATCGTTGGTGAAAACTATTCCTCGCTGACACATCACTCGACGAAAGTTTTTCTTCATTGATACATTGCTTGGTGAAATGTTTTCTTCACTGATACATCGTTCAAAGAAAAGTTTTCTTCACCGATATGTCTCTTGACAAGATTATTTCTTTATCGATATATCATTTGGTGCAATTTTTCTTCATCAGTACATCACTCGGTGACTGTTCTTCATCGATACTCCTTGTATCGACCACAAAAAAAAAATCTTCACTCATGCTCTTTGTATCAGCCACAAAATTTATCTTTTTGGCAACACTCACTGTATTGATAAATATTTTTATCTTCAACAATACACATTTTTTCAACCTTAAAAATTATTTTCTTTCTCCATATACGCTTTGTCACAAAAAAATTCTTGACCTTTACCTAACCCTTTTTCCCTCATTTTTGAGCTCACAACTGTCATGAAACTCATGAACTTGACTCTCCAGAATTATTTTGACCACCTAAGGGTAAAATTAACCCATGCAACAATAAACCCAATATTTTCATGAGATTTGGGGGGATTTTAGCCCCACATTTATCTTCTAAGAATACCCAAATTCCACACAAATTGTATCTAAATTCCTCTATAGAATACCTTGTAGGCCTGATGCTACAACCTTCAACTCTAATACCACTTGTTATGAACCCACCTGCTAAAAGTGTATTAATACTCTAAATGCAAATAAAATTTAATAAGGGAAGGAGGCCCATAAATTTCTCATGCATCTAACTACAATTATAAAAACTCATGAATGCATGTTATTTACACATACTCAACAACATTCAAATAAGCATTACATAGTGTAAATTAACATAGAAAATGTAAAAAAAAGTTATATTTTATTAGGGAATCCAATTGGTTGTGTATGGAGTATGTTCCTCCCAACCACATGCATTGTTTTTCATTTTCTTTCAACAACAAGCCACCTGAAGCTAAGGCTATGAGTCCACAAGGAAGTCTGGCTCTCTTGTCCATTTTCCACACACCCAGTGACCTAATTTCCATGTTTCTTCTCCAACAACAATTAAGATCTTTCATCTCTCTTTCCTCTCAACCCACACAACCAAAGGAATGGGATCTCTTCCACATAGTCCCTCGAGCCTTCCCAATTTCCTCTAGGGATCTAGTGCACATGATTGTATAGTAAATCTCATAGCTAGGGACTTTGGGACTTTTCATTTGCTCATTTGAAGTGCTCATAGTATCCTTCTCAAGGCTCTTGAGCCATTTCCTCTATATAAGGAAATGTGATAACAAACACACAACTTCATTCTTATCTTTATCTCATAGATCTCCTAAGCTATTACAGGCACCCAACCTCATTTTCAACATCAAACTCATCCCAATAAGTTGTATTTCCATGGATGGCATGGCTAGTGATATTTCCCAACACCCCACTCTCCTCTTGCTACCCAAAATCAGCATGTAAAAATTTGTCCCAAAAAGACACTCGAAATTCCTTTTCTTCTCATGCAATTTTGACTCTCACATTCCTCAAAAAGTATTTGTACTTAGCCCATGTTTTCATAAATTAGTGAGAAGGATTTTCCCACCTACCACTCTTACCTCATTCAATATATCTTTTGACAATTCAAAGGAGGTAAAGATTAATATGAAATGTCTTAGTTTAATAGAAATGGGTAACCCCTTGGACCCCCTTTTATCCCCCTCTCTTGTCGAATCATAGCCCCACCATCATTATCATCCCTCTTGTGTCGCAACTAGCAATTTATTTTGTATTAATAATTTTAATGTACGATTTACATAGATCGTCCCTTGGCCATATTATTCCATATAATCTCTTCTAACCCAAAACATATTGCCTCAGCAACCTAAATCACATTTACACAATTACATGATAATTTGCAAGGATTAAAACTGGGGATGCTACAATTACCTCTACAAGCATTGTGATGGATGGTACACACGTTCTCACATGTATAAACATGACAACAACCATTTCATGAGAACTAAATCATCATTGAAATTTTTTTCTATATATCTATCTATTGCTATAAATTGTTGGTGTTCTAGGTTGCAAGACATATCCTAGTTCAATGGCCAAAACCTTCTCGAGAGGAAATGTCAAACATAATGGTTCTGCAAGTATAAAATCTACAATGGTATTAGAGAGGTTGGGTGTAATTAACGAGGCTTTAGGTAGGCATTCACTTGATGAAGATAGGGCTATTAGGGGGGATTTTCCTATATTGACTACCACTTGGCTTCTACAAATTTGTGAAGTCTTTACAAGATATGGTAGCATTCAAGAACAACTAGTTTGAGTTGGTAGAGTTCGATTTTCACTGCTCTTAATGTCACACATACATCAATGAAGCCTCAAACATATAAATGAATCACTCGGTATCTCCATCCACCCGATGATTAAAATTGAACCCTTTGTAGCCCTTCCAAGGGGTTCAAACCTGTCCTAGAAGGGTAATTCAAAAAACACTTGTAAGAAAATGTAAAATTTTTAAATCGTTTTTCATTTGTGAAGGAAAAAAAATATCATAAAATTCCAAAAGAAGGGTCTGATTTTTAGTAACCCATCAATGTCCTCATTTCCAATGCTCGGTCAATGAGCATTGGTTCATCACACTATACTTTCCTTTGGTATCTAAATACTAAAATCATCTCTATTCTAGTTGGTTGGTAGAATGTACCCTTCCATGGTGTACCATTCCACAACATTAAATCCATCACATAGCTCACATCTAGATAATCATCCGACCACTGTATTGGTGTATGCACTATTTTATGTGTCAGTTAATAAAAAAATCCTAAAGAAGCTTAAACACATTGTCTTTGTTAATCCTCACTTGAATTCATGTGTTATGAGCATTGTTGGTTCTTTTCAATATGGGAATAACATCACATTTAGTTTATATAATTCATGTTTTTGAACCCCACACTCACCATAATGACATTTTCTTTGTTATATTTTCCTTTGACACTTTCTATAATTCCATTTCATTTGTTATATTTGTCTCCAGTCATGTCTTTGTAAAAAAATAAAACAATTAGTCATAGGTCATAGTTGTAAATTGTAATGACATTGGGAGCTTATTAGTAGGATTAATTAAAAAGGAGTTGTCGAATGCCAATTTTTAAGGGAAAATGATAGACACTGATCAAAACCAAGGAAATCAAGTCATCGGTCTTTTTCATGTTCAAATATTTCATATCATTGATAGTATGAAACATGTTGATTCATAGTTTTTTATTGCATTTATAATGCTATGTATTTTCCCGTTAAAATTCATGGCATGATTATAGCTTTGGTATCTAATATGATTATTATTTCAATGCATTAACAGACCTCTTAACCACTTAGTATGTAATTCATGGAATCCCCATTAACACAATATATAATGGGAACAAAATAGATAACTAAGACTTGAATGTAAATATCTAAACAATCCACCGAACTTGTACAAGTTTGGTCAAGTTCATCATAAAAATAATACATAGTTTTTCTTTGTTTCACATAAAACTATTTAATGATTATGTTTGGGACTAAAAACTCTATTACACTTCATGAAATTTTCTAAGTTYCACGTTCTTCATTAATTTTAGATATGAACTTACATCAAATGAACCTTGTCAACATCACAAAACCTAAAATTGGGATTACAACAATGAGAATTGTGATTTGTTCATTCAATTTATAGCATTATCAAATCATCACTGCTTTGCTCTTCAAAATGATTGTTCCCCTTTTTTCAATTCCATGCATCTTTATCTATGATTCACACTTTTTCACTTTCTTCTTCTTGTTTCTAGCAACATTGACATTAATGTGAGAATGCTTTGCAAATATTTGGAGAATGCTCCATAGCTCTCTTTCCCCCTACCTCATTCCAAGCCCAAGATCAAGGATATGTATCCTTTGTAATTCTTGGAACAACATTTTTGAAGTTGGGTAGGACTCTTAAGAAATCCAAAGAGAAGGTAACATAAATTTTATTATAATCAAACTTATGCATTAGGTATTATTCTCTAACCTCCCACTCCTTCATACATTTTTGCATGGTTCAAGAGATAAAGTGACTAATAGATATCCTCAATAAAATAACATACTTGATGATCTTGATGGGTAATTTCCTTTAGTTTATTGTTTCTATGGATCTTAGGAAACTCCAAATCATAAACACATTAACTTAAATAATAAGGAATGGATGTAGTCATGCTAGATTGTCATATTCCTAGAGACTTGTCATGCAAGCAAGGTCTCTTAATTGCTTTTATAGTATTTTATAGAATTATCACTATTCAACAAAGGCCTCAAGATCTACTACAATTTCTTATTTTCTAATGAGATCTAGAATGAGCATGACTCCCAC
>SNQJ01S0018419.1:18689-47472 GCA_010110895.2 Picea sitchensis | reverse complement strand
CTTCTTGTTCATTAAAATTTAACATTTCAAAAAATTGGAAGGGCAATATTTTTTTTAACATATTTTTTTAAGTGTGTATCTAGTTTTCTCTTCTAAATTGAAGTACAATTACTTTTTTTACTTTTCATCATGGAAGAGTTGGATGAATATATGCCCTTCAACTTGAAATTAAGAGTATCTCTTGAAATTTGATCACTACACCCACCCATTCAAGGAATGAATGTATATCTCTTGGATATGGTAGTCTCATTGTAGTCTCATTGACGCTCGTAGTCGTAGGTATTTCCTTACCAAACAGGTCTCAGGTGTAGACCACGCTTGTACCCTTAACCTACTCTATAATGGGGAAGTTGCACATTATTGAATTGGGTCTGCAAGAGATAAGTCAATCTTTCCGATGTCGCCAAAACCAGGATAAGCCTAGATGCCTAGATTAAGAACAAGGTAATTGGTTTCTCTAAGGCTATTTGAAATTGACTTTCTATTCTTATTTGAATATATTTCAATTTCCTTCCTATTTTTATCTAAACTAAATACTTTACCTTTGTGGAATACCTGAACTTATCTTAACTAAATAGTTCTTTGTTCTTATCTTAGTAATGCTTTTCTTTTTTACACTTGACAAAACAGATAGATAATTTTGATCTTATAGATTAGGATTGATTATATCGTTATAATACCTTAATTTTTTTTTTCCTTTAACTCTTTATCACACCACATTTTCTCCTTAAATTTTGATTTGACATTTTTTTTAATAGTATCTTTATTAAAAGATACTCTTTTTTTAATAATTTCATATTTCCATTTTAAAAAAAACTATAACATTTAAATAATAATGAAATATAAAAACTAATAAAATAAAAATTGAAGTTTATATCATTTCATATTTCTATTTTAGAAATTCATACTTCCATTTTGGAAAAAAAATACAACTTTTAAATAACAATTGAATATAAAAATTAATAAAATAACAATTGAATTTTATATCATTTCATACTTCCATTTTAGAAAAACAAAAATTTAAAAAATAACAATTGAATTTTATATCTTTTCATACTTCCATTTTAGAAAAACAACAACTTTTAATGACAATTGAATAGAAAAATTAGTAAAAATAAAAACAACATCTTTTAATGACAATTTAATATAAAAATTAGTAAAAAGAAAAACAACATATATCTTTTCATACTTCCATTTTAGAAAAACAACAACTTTTAATGACAATTGAATAGAAAAATTAGTAAAAATAAAAACAACATCTTTTAATGACAATTTAATATAAAAATTAGTAAAAAGAAAAACAACATATGGTCAAATATATTTTACATTTTTATTTTGGAAAAACAATGTTTAAATATCAATTGAATAACATAGTTTTTCATAATTTGTAATTATAGAAATAAACTTTGTATGGAGTTGTTGAAATATTCAACATTTCAAGTGATCATTTTATCTATCATCATGGATTGTAATCCTCGTAATAAATTGTGTATAGAGTTTTTAAAATGTTCAATATTTAGAGTGGACACTCCATCCATGAGACTATTGAATAAATAAGTATGAAAAGAGTCTTAGAGTAGAGGTATATAAAGGTGAAAATAGTATGAGCATGAGAACTAAGGATATACATAGCTCTTTTAAATTAGTTGTTGTGAAAACAAAAAATTATTTTGTTATCATTAATATTGTAAAAATATGTAACAAAAGGGTTAAATTTTAAAACTAAGAGAATAGTTAACCAAATAACTTAAATATAATATAGATTTTCAAATATATAATTTTAATAACACAACACAACACACTATTATTTAATATTCTATAAAATTTCCACATGCACGTATATRAAAATTTAAAATGTCATTATAAATTTAAAATGTAAAACACAACACATTTTTATTTAATATTCTATGTTTTTTCTATCTTGCTAGAGAGTGGATGAAATTATTAACAATGGTCTTTTGCATGTTTACATACATAGTAAACATAACATAACATTCAAGAGTGCATGATATTGTTGATTTACATCATATTAATTTATTTTTTGGTACAATTAGGTACAAGTGGGAATCTCCTTAATTAAGGATTGTAGTTTGTTGGAGGAAGTCACCCTTATGTTGGATAGCGGTATAGTCTATAAAAAGGTTGTGGTTTATTGGAGGAAACCACTCAATGTCTAGCTCTTTTCCATGTAATGAAAAGAAAARCAAGTCCTCCAAATCCAATAACCACTCTTTCCATGTAATGAAAAGAACAACAAGTCCTTCAAATCCAATACCCACTCCTATCCTTAATGCTATCAACATTATCTTTTTATTTGTATGATTCAAYCATTYYGCTTTATTGGTAATGTTCTGTATTGKTCTTTYCTTTTTCTTACATGGTTGCATAGGATACCCACATAMACAMTTATTCCTTTGAAATGAAGACACACTAAAAGTAGAAAATTGTGTTCCTCTTGGGATTGGCCCACAAATGTTGTTAAGTGAAAAATTGAGAACCTCCAAAAATTATAATTTAGAGATCTCTTGAGGAATTTCTCCACTCAAATTATGTTTGGATAAGTCCAACTCTTCAAGAGTACATATTTCACTAAGAGATGCAGTGATTTCTCCTTTCAATTGGTTTCTTGATAAATTCAACAATCGCAGACTGTGTAGACTTCTCATGCTCACTGGGATTTCCCCTCTCAGATTATTGTTAGACAAGTCAAATATTGTGTTTGAATTTAATGCATATACTAGGCTGTGCTCAACACCTTTCATGTCAATCTCTAAAATATCATATAATCGATCAAATTTGATATTGAATCGCTAGATTACAAATCATCGGAGTCTCGAGATTAGATGGAATTATTTCGCTAAATTTATTGTTTGATAAATCCAACACTTGCAATCTTGTGAGGTTTGAGATCCATTGAGGAATACCACCATGAAAATTATTATAACCAACACCTAAAACTATTAAATCATCAAAATCTATAATGTGTCGAGGAAGCTCACCTGACAATTTTTTTTTTCTTAAATCAAGTAGATGAAGCTTGATACACTTAGTCAAAGACATTGGAACAATCACAACAAAGTTATTAGAATGAGCATAGAAAATTGTCAAATCACTACAATTACCAATGCCTTCAAGGATTAGGCACTCTAGGTGATTTTCTAATAAATCTAATACTCCAAGAGAAACCAAGCCATCAATATTATGAGGAATACTCCCATAAATATTGTTATCATGTATAGATAAAGTACAAAGAATCTTCAACTTTTCTATTGATTTGGGAATAGTACCTTTAAAGTTATTGGTATGGAGCACAAGGTCAGTCAACTGAATCATATTGGCAATGGCTTCAGATATGATTCATATAAGATTATATGAACTAAGATATAGAAATGAAATAGGAAGCCTAAATATACCAGGTGGTATGGCAATTGGTTGTTGTCCAAACATAATTTTTTAAGGAAAATGCAAAATCCTAATTCCACTGGAATACTTCCTCTCAAGTAGTTGCTAGAAAATTTGATGGATGATATCTGAATACAGTTTCTTAATGTTGGAGGGATGTGACCACTCAGTGAATTCGCTCGAAAGTAATTAAATTTGGAGGGATGAGACCACTCAGTGAGTTCGCTTGAAAGTAAAGATGAGATAGATTTCTTATCAAACCCAAAAGAGAAGGGAATAGACTAGTGAGATTGTTGTATCCAATGAACAATCCTTGGAGAAACATGTAGTTTCTCAAAAAACTTGGAATACTCACTCTCAATATACCCACTCCCAATCACTTAGTCTCAGCTTCATTTTTTCTTTAGTATTCTTTATTTTTTCTAAATTATAAGCAACATTGGGTAAATATTATATTTTCCATAATATAACCGTAAACACTATAATATGTTTATTATCAATATGTGTTACAAATTTTTGAAAATTTATTATTATTAAACAGTTCTCACAAATATATTTAATGTTGTTGTTATTGATATGTAAATAATCAAATTTGAGATTATTTCACATTCAATAGTTTACATCCAACAACATTAAATACATTTTCGTTACGTACAACATTAAATACATTATTCCATATTGATAGCCCTCCAATTGCATTGCATTATGTATGTAATTGAGTTTGTCATTTCCCATAAAAATTACTATTTCTCATTCATTGTCTTTCCTTTTCTCTTTATTGGCTTCTCCACTCTTCTCTTTATTGACCTCACCACTCAATTTTTCTCTAAAAACTTGACATTTCACAGTTAAAAAGCACAATATTGTAATGGTGGTGAAGTAAGGAGGCAATGAAATAATTTCCATTGACTAGGTTGGCCATGCAATTCTTCTACTATAAGTGTGCTTTCATATGTTAATTATCTCCATTCACTAGTGGCCATGTAATTCTTCTACTATAAGTGTTTTTTCATATGTTAATTATCTCCATTGAGTAGGGTGGCCATGCAATTCTTCTACTATAAATGTTTTTCATATGTTAATTATCTCCATAGGGTGGCCATGCCATGCAATTCTTCAAGTGTTTTTTCATATGTTAATTATCTTTTGTATGAACATAAATTAGCAGTGAATGGTTTTAGTGGCATGACTGATATGAATGTGTTATTTGGTATATCATTACATTCTTAATGTTATAGGTTTTAGTGACATAGGTTTTAGTGGCATAGTAACATGAGTGTGTTATTTGGTATACCATTAAATTTTTACATTTTTAATGTTATATTTGGATTTAATTATGCATGCATTAATGGTATGTAGATTTTAATGCAAATAATATGTATATAGAGGTAATATGTACATGTTGATGGAAACATTTTATATATAGAGATGATATGATGATATGTAGAAATTGCATTGGATGGGAAGATTTACCAATATCTACATTTATATATAAGTATGTGAAATTCACAAGGAACTTTCATTCTTTATACATAGTAACCTTTCTAATTCAAAAAGAACGTGATGCATCATTTCCTTCTACCTATGTGTTAGCTCTAGAAGTCACCCCTCGATTGCGATAGAGGTAAGCCTGAAACCCATCAGAGTTTTATGTCACAGGTTGGTAATAAAAGGGGGTCAAATGGGCACAGTCTCAAGAAAGTATCATTTAACTCATAAAACTAGGATGGTATGCGCAAATAGGTGAGGTCTTGGTCTAAATTCAGTCAGTAAGTTGTAGTATAATGGTGAGCAGGGGGAAGAGCTTCAAACTCAACATCTTCTCGAATTCACAACTCCATAGAACTGAAAAATGTTATAACAACTATGTGATCGATCATACATTGAAAAGAAGTCTCAACAACTCAACTGGAACATCCATGCTCGAGTTCTCAGCATCAGAGAGAAAAGGAAACATGAGAAGATGATTCAAACTAGTGGTGATGTTACTGTGATCAAACATATATCACAGAAACATAATTACCCTCGATTGGTTCACCCATGCCTGAGTGTTTTAAAATAGTGGTTACAAATAAATGAAGAGAAGTTGACTTACATTAAACAAGAAATCTCAGATATAGGTACATAACCAGAGAACCAGAGTGTTCATTAAAACTTTACAATTCAGGAGCCTTTCTCTACCCTCCCCCCTCTTACAAAATATAAAAACTGAGTATATATATCCATAACTACTAACGTCCCCTAGGGACACAATCTGACTATTGCATTCAAAGATTCATGTTTATTCTTCTTCTGTCAGATTGTCCATGTTCTCCTCTGTCAAATGAAAATTTAAGCCAGTATGGGCTTTGCAAGAAACCCATTTTCAGAGGAGCTCTAGGTTGTTATCCAACCACCACGGTCATCCCTTCGTGCTTTCTATTTATGGTTAAAACGAGGTTTCAACCACCTTCTTCAGTTTCATTAACTACTTTTATTAGGATCAGGACGAGGCCTGACGCCCATGAACGTTCCACGTGAACTCACAATCCCCTTCAGTCAATCCTGGCACCTCGAGGCCACGCAACTCTCTTTTTCGTAACAAACTCAGACACTCTAGTCTTTCGTGCATCTCCTTCCCATTGCCCCATGACACCGCGGGTCGTGACCTTGTGCTTATCTCGCATGATATTTCTGGGCTTAGCTTCTCAAGAGTTTTCACTCCGTCTTGGCTTTAATATCGCGATGCCCAAAATAACGAAATGACCGCTGAGATTGGCAGTCAATATCGCTTCAAAATGGATGGCCACAATCCCTTCCCTGACAATACGAAATGAAAACTATGTGATGAGCACTAGCTCCCTTTCCGGACCTACCTTTTGTGAAACCATTGATTCACGAAATCGTGAAATCGGGATTTCGTGTTTCAGGGTTTCGGGCTATGGATGCACTTGTCGACGAGAACCCCAAACTCCCGATTCTTGATCCTCCTAAATCGTCGATGTTATATCAATGGCCCTTGGCTCCTCATGATCGTACGGCCCAAATATTTCCTTTCGCCAATCAGGATTTCACAATCCTTGCTGCATAATATCAGTATCACAGCATGTGAACTCTCGATTCTCGCACTCGCTTTCTTTTGCTTCCATACTAGACCGCTTTCAGTGCTATGGCTTGCAGCAATGAAGACTTGGATGACATGGTTGGGACTTAGGAAACATGAAGGCTCAGTGATAGAGGTAAAAAGAGAAATAATCGACCTTAGGGAAAACATAAAAGCTCAGGGCCGATATCTCATAGGAAAACTTTGATAAGGAAAATCGGTCGATCAAAGGATGAAGGAAAACAAAGAAAAGTATATGTCAGGAGGAGAAAACTTTGATTGGGTTTGGAAAAAGGGGAAAAGACAGGCAAAAATCATAGACCTAGGCCAAAACCACAATTCACCAACACATGACAAGATTAGTCGCTAACATTTGGCTCCACAGGGGATGGCATGGTCCCTGGGAGTTGTTAAGAACATGAAGCTCTAGTGCCTTGCTTTAGGTTATAGAGTCTCCTATTGAAAACAAAACAAAACATACATAAAACATAAACAGTATTTACAATGGTGGGACACCGATTGCGGCTTTAAACAAAGAACTTTTTCAGGAAGTGCCCATTTACAGGGCTAGCAAAAACTTCCTCACCCTCTAGATTCTACAACCTATAAGTATTATTGGGAAATGCCTCAAAAATCTTGAAGGGTCCGACCCAAAGGGATTCAAATTTACCATGCTTTCCCTTCTCCTTTCTGGGGGAATCCCATTTGACTACTAGATCTCCCAGTTGGAAATCCTCTTTTTTGCTCTCCCTGTCAAAGGTCTGCTTGATTTTCTACTGACGGTCATGTACTTTGTCCATCACTTGATCTCTATTTTGTTGCACTTCTACAAGCTAATGAATCCTCTTGATTATTTCATCGGACTCTTCTTGGCAGTCTTGGAATAATTTTTCCACAGGTAGGGCGAGCTTGGAAGGAAAAACTGCTTCAATCCCATATACAAGCTGGAAGGGAGAGATTCCCAGGGACCATTTTGTCACTACTCTATTAGCCCACAAAGAAAATTTGAGCTTTGAATCCCATGCTTTATTGTTGTCCTCTAATAATATCTTGATGATCTTGATCAGGATTTTGTTATAGGACTATGCCAGTCCATTTCCTTGGGGGTAATAGGGGGTAGAGTGGATCAATGCAATTCTGAATTGCTCACAAAAATTGATCAACAGTTCAACCTTGAAGGATGCAACATTGTCAGTGACGATTCTGGTTGGGCAATCAAACCTTACTATTATATCCTCCAGAAAACCAATGATCACCTTATGAGAAGCGCTTCTTGTGGGGACAACCTCTATCCACTTGGTGAAGTAATATGTTGTAGTTAAGATCCACCTGTGATGACCGCTTGAAGTTGGATGAATTTCCCCAATGAAGTCAAGGCCCCACTGCTGGAAAGGTCCTTAAGCTAGCATAGGTTTCAATGGAAGGGACTTGAGTTTCTTCTTCCCAGAGAACTTTTGGAATTTGATACAAGCCCTGAATTTCACACAGACATCAGTGAATAGAGTAGGCCAGTAGTACCTGGCCTTGAGAATTTTGTAAGCAATGGTTTTCCAGAAATGATGTCCCACACATAGGTTGTCATGGAAATCCAATATAATTTTCTAGGCCTCTTGTGGGTCTAAACATCTTAGAAGCACACCCAAAGGGTCTTTCCAATACAAGACCTGGTCAATAATCCAATAACTGATCGCTTTGAGCTTTAAATATCTTGCCTTACTCCTTCCCATACAATCTGGAGGTCGCAGCTCCTACAAAAAATATATGATATATCTATACCAGGCGCATTCTTCCAACAGAGGGTTGTTCTGAGGAATGCTACCAGACACTTCAATCTGTTGGCTTTCTGAGCAAGTGTTGATGAAGTTAACCCCCAGAGATTTACAATTAGATTCAACCAACATCTTGGCTAAACCTTGGCCTTTAACTAGTTTGGTGGGTTTTATTTCCAGATTAAATTCGAGGATTTTGGAAATCCACTTGCTTCTTTTTTTGTCTATATCGGGTTGAATGAGAATTTCCTTCACAGAGGCTGAAGGGACATACGCAATGACCTTTGAATGTAGAACACAGACTCTGAAATCCTTGAAAGCTTTCACTGAGGCATATGCCTGCATCTCCATGATGTCATTTATGATCTTAGCATCTCTCAATGCCCGATTGAAAAAGGAAATAGGTTGATCAAGCCCCACAACATTCTTCTGTAATAAAACAGCTGCCATAGAATCCAAAGAAGCAAAGGAAAAAATCAGAAAATCCTTGGAATAATCAAGATTGATTAGCACATGTGCTTCAATCAATGATTTTCTAATCTGGTCAAAGGATTCTCTGGGCTCAACAGTCCATTTTACTTCATTTCCCTTCCTGAGCATGGTTGTGATATGCTTCACCAATTCAACGAAATTTGAAACAATACTTCTCAGGAAATTATTTTTTCCCACGAAAGACTAGACTTCTTTCCTAGATCTCAGGAGCGATAAGGTTTGGATCGCTTGAACTCTCTTGGGATCAATATTGACTCCTTCAGTTGATACTATGTGACCTAACAATTTTCCTTCCTGCATGGCAAATAATGATTTCTTGGGATTTAGGGAGAGACCAAACCTTTTGCATTTCGATAAAACCTTCCTCAGATGTTGACGATGTTCTTTATCAGATTTGGAGAAGACTGTTATGTCATCCAGATAGATGACCACAAATTTATCATTTTCTCCAATGAAGGTGATGTCCATGGCTCGTTGGAAGGTTTCTCCCGCATTCATCAATCCAAAGGGAATTTTGGCATACATGAACGTACCCCAAGGAATGGTGAAAGTTGTTTTCTTTCTATCCTCCGGCAAGACAGAGATCTGATTGTAGCCAGAAAAACCACCAATCATGGAGATCTGGGATGCACTTGTCACCCTCTACAATATATGTTCCATCTTTGGCAAGGGATAATTGTCCTTCTTTGAGCTCCTGTGCAGGTTCCTGAAATCGACACAGAGTTTGATTTCTCCACTCTTATTTCTCACCGGGACCAGGTTGGCCACCCAATCTGAATATATTAAAGGCACGATGATCTGGGCATCCAACAACTTCTTTACCTCTCTCTCCATGATAGGAAGCGTTTCATAGGATTAATTTGTCTCAATTTATGCCTAAATGGTTTGGCCTCCTCCTTCAGTGAGATCTTATGCTCGATGACGCCTGTGTTGTAAGTTATGAGGTCTTCATAGTTCCAAGAAAACACATCAGCGAATTATTTTAATAACTCATCATACTCGGCCCTCTGCTCCTTTGATAGGATGCTTGATAGTTTGAAAAATATTGGATCCTTCTCCGTGCCAATATTGCACTCAGATATGTATGCATCCTTAATCGGTCTCTGGGCTTTCACTGCCACATCATTACCATCGAACAGTATATCCAAAGGAACCAGTCCCTTTGGAATGTGATTGTTAGGTAGTTGAACAATATGGTGATTAGCAATTTTATCCAAAACTACTTCAGGGGGAGTATCACCCTCAAAATATTTATCCTGGTGAATGTGTAATGCAGAGAACTCATCAACCGACTCAAGAAATCTTTTGATCTCAAGATCATCCTCGAACACCTTCCAATTCTTGATATTATAAGGTACAGAGGGCTTGTATTTTACTTCAACATCATACTTGAGCTTAGGTGGCAGTGGGACTTTGAACTGGCTTGCCAAGACAACCAGAGAATTAGCCATGGCATTTTCTTCTCTGGGAACAAATGAAATGTTGAAATCCAAGAAAAAGTTGTCAATCAGATCCCACACTTCATTCCTGTAAATTATGAGTCGAGGATGTTTGTCCTGATAATCCTTTCTGATCTACTGGACAACCAACTCGGCATCCCCGAACACTACTATCTCCTCAATTACCATATATTTTGTAGCCCCCAAACCTAGAACAAGATCTTCATACTCTGCCACATTGTTGGTAACTTCAAATTCTAATTTGTATGACAGAGATATGGTTTCTTGAGCAAGGGAAAGAAAAACTACTCCAGCACCAGCACCTTCTCTAGAAGAGGCTCCATTGAATAACATTTTCCACACAGAGGTACATAGAGGTGGATCTTCATGCAGAGCAATGGGCTTTCTGATATCAAGAGGAAGTTTAGGAGCGTCGGCGAGCTGTAATAAGTTGGATCCCAAATCAGTATCAAGGGAAAATATAGGATGATTGGTGGGGTCTACTTCGTCACTGATAATGTAGGCCAACTGAGCTTCTATGTACAGTCTTCTATGCTCCCCTTCGAACACTAGAATGGTAGCATATGTGAGGTTCATATGCAACGTTACTTCGAGCCTTTTTATCCAAGATCTTGACAACAACATGCCAAACTTGGGAGGAACATCAGTAACCATGATATCCATGACCACACTTTTCATGGGCAGCTGAAACAAGGTTACCACTAGATATTTGATGACGCTAAGACATTTCACACTCTTCGAATCAAAAGAATATAAATCATGATAAGCCTTTTTGATTTCTAATCCGAGTTCTTCCATGATGGTCTTGGGCATGAGATTATGAGATGCCCTTGATTCCATTAAACAGTTATGCAACACTTTATCATGTATGTTCAAGGACGTGTAGAAATGGGGGGATGAATCATCTTTGTCTTCTACCATATGACCTAGGATGACTGTTGGTTTTTCCTCTTGGATATTTATTGAGTCTGTGGAATGGTAGAATGGCTCAGGTTGCAATAGTTTAGAGAGGTAATTTTTGAAATCTTCATGCTTGACTAGCTCTGAAAGGGGCACGAGAATTCTGATCTTCTGAATTTCATGCTCAAAGCTAAAGGAAGAAGGAGGTTTCATAATTTTTCCCACCTCTAGGATAGGGCCTTTGCCTATTGGTGAGGGATTTTGAGCTTTCTTTTCCTTGCTGGTATTTGTTGCATGCTTAATAGACTTCTTTTCTCTGGCAGGCTGAGTAGGGATGTCATACTCCTCTATTTTCCTCTTGGACCGGAGGTTGTATTTGTTGGGACTAGTATTGGCCTTCTCACCCTTGCTCAACTCATTTATTTGATTGTCTATGAGGGATTCCTCATATGCAGACTGAGTCAAATGGGGAAATGGGGAGTTGTCTCCAATACAATGAATTTCAGGTTCAAGCTATTTTTCTTCCCTTTCCTCATCGGTAACAAGGTTATTTTGGAGAGGGGTTTGGATCTTCTTATCATCTCTATCTCTATTCCTTTTTTTCCCTTGGCATAATATGAGGAACATTGTTTTTCAGCCTCCTAAAGTTGCCTTTGTTATCAACATTTTGGGAATTATTATAATTTTGCTTCCCCTCAAATTCTATCTTCTCCATTTCTGCAGAAAGATATTTTACCATTTTGGTCAATTCATCTACTTGAGGGTGAGGCGCAGAGGATATAGAGCTTGAGTCTTTAGATCTTCCCTTTCGTCTATCTGCATCAGTGCTATTCCTGAGTCGGTCAACTTCTAATACACTATATTCTACTTCCATAGCCCCATCTTGCATATGAGCCAGGGAAGCGGCTCGTCTCGGCTCTTCTCTCTCTGAGCAGGAGGCAGAAATCAGGGTCAAAAGTGCTAGCATAAGTGATTTTAGCAGAGGCTTTCGTAGGCTTTATCTCAGTAGGGATCTTATTTTACATTTTGTTGAATATTTTGGAGAAGTCAGAGACAGGTTCTCCTTCCTTTCTCTTCAAGGACCCAAACTCTGTGATATAATACATGAAGTCTTTTTTATCCCCCCACTGTCTCAGGAAAACTTCATCCAAAGACTCTATCCCAGCAATGGTCTAGGTGTCAATCCTCTAAACCACTTTCTAACTTCACCATCAAGGCTCTGGAAAAAGACTCTCATCCAAACATCTTCATTTTCAATATAAAAGTTGTCTACATAACTGTATAAGGCAACAAGGTGTTCTTCAACAGTTATGTCTCCCTCCCCAGTGAATTTGGGCATATACTTTAGGTAATCTCCAGCAGGGAGAGCATTCATGGGCTGGGGTAGGATTAGAGGGGCGTATCTAGAAGCCACTATGGCATCCATTCTATTTCTAGGGGGATTATCTCCTTCCATAGGGATGATAGGTGGAGGAGAATAAGGAGGGAAAGGGGTTCGAACAGGGGAGACTGAGGGTGTGTTTCTAGGAGGAAAGGGAAACAACAGAGGATTTGGAGAAAAGGCTACAGGGCTTGAAGGAAAAGAAACTTCCCTTTCTGTAGTAGCAACAACAATAAACAGAGGAGGGGTGGTAAAGCCCGGGGTAGGACAATCTTCTAAGGCACTGGGTATAAACCACGATACAATTTTAAGGAAGAGAGGAGTGACAAGGATTTCTCCCTCAAATCCTGGACCAGGAGGGGAAAACTCAAAAGGAACACTCCCAAACTTTAAACTTCGGGAAACTCCAATAGACTGTATAATGGGAAAATGAGAAGAATATATCAGAGTTCCTACAAGAGGGAAATGAAAATCATCAGAAAAACCTGGTTCAACAGTAGAAGTACCTTCTTGAGGGGTCTTTCCCTTTTTGATAATTTTCTCTGGGTCAGCTTCAGGAGTCGCTAACGACAGCTGTGGAGTGGACCTTGTGTGTATGCCTCTGGAAGCCACGACTAAAATAGTGGAGTAGATTTTAATGGATTCCCTAGCGGAGTCACCACAATGGAGTCTCCAGGTGCAAAGTTACAATCTTAATGTACTAAGTTATGATGCACCTTCAGAACTAGTAATCTTTGACATTCAATCCCAGGTAAAATCTTCAATTTCGTCCTCAGCAGCAGCGCCAGAAATGTTATCACCAGAAGTCACACTTGGATTGCGGCAGAGGTAAGCCTGATACCCATCAGAGTTTTATGTCATGGGTTGATAATAAAAGGGGGTCAAATGGGCGCAGTCTTAAGAAGGTATCATTTAACTCAGAAAATTGGGTTGGTATGCACAAATAGGTGAGGTCTTGGTCTATCTTCAGTCAGAAAGTTGTAGTATAGTGGTGAGTAGGGGGGAGAGCTTCAAACTCAAGATCTTCTCGAATTCACAACTCCAGAGAACTGAAAATGTTATAACGACTCTGTGATTGATCATACATTGCAAAGCAATCACAACAACTCGACTCGAACATCCATGCTCGAGCTATCAGCATCAGAGGGAAAAGGAAACATGAGAAGCTGATTAAAATTGGTGGCGATGTTATTGTGATCAAACATACATCACAGAAACGTAACTACCCTCGACTAGTTCACCCATGCCCGACTATTTTAACACAGTGGTTACAAAGAAATGAAGAGAAGCTTACTTACAGCAAAAAAGAAATATCAGATATAGGTACATAACCAGAGAACCAGAGTGTTCATTAAAACTTTACAATTCGGGAGCCTTTCTCTACTCTCCCCCCTCTTACAAAATATTAAAACTAAGTATATATATCCAGAACTACTAATGTCCCCTAGGGACGCAATCTAATTACTGCATTCAAATATTTATGTTCTTCTTCTTCTATCAGATTGTCCTTGTTCTCCTCTGTCAGACACAAATTTAAGCCAGTATGGGCTTTGCAGGAAACCCATTTTCAGAGGAGCGTTGGGCTGTCAGCTAGCCACTACAGTCGTCCCTTCGTTCTTTCTATTTATGGTTGAAACGAGGTTTCAACCAACTTTTTCATTTTCATTAACTGCTTTTATTGGGATCAGGACGAGGCATAACACCCATGAACATTCCAAGCGAACTCATAATCCCCTTCAGTCAATCCTAGCACCTTGAGGTCACACGACTCTCTTTTTCATAACCAAATCGAGTGCTCTATTCTTTCATTCAGCTCCTTCCCATCGCCCCATGAGACCGTGGGTCGTGACCTTATGCTTATCCCACATGATATTTTGGGGCTTATCTTCTCAGGAGTTTTCACTCCGTCTTGTCTTTAATATCATGATGCCCGAAATCGCGAAATGACCATTGAGATCGGTGGTCAATCTTGCTTCAAAATGGATGGCCACGATCCCTTCCCCGACAATACGAAATGCCAACTATGCAATGAGCGCTAGCTCCCTTTCTAGACCTGCTTCCTATGAAACCTCTAATTCACGAAATCAAGATTTTGCATTTTGGGGTTTCGGGCTATGGATGCACTTGTCGACGAGAACCTCAAACTCTCGATTCTCGATCCTTCTAAATCGTCGATGTTAGATCAATGGCCCTTGGATCCTCATGATCGGATGGCCCAAATCTTTCCTTTTGTGAATCAGGATTTCACAATCCTTGCTGCATAATCTCACAGCATTTGAACTCTCGATTATCGCGCTCGCTTGCTTTTGCTTCCATACTAGACCTCTTTTCAGTGTTGTGTCCTGCAACAATGAAGAATTGGATGACATGGTTGGGAATTGGGAAACACAAAGGCTCAGTTATAGAGGTAAAAAGATAAATAATCGACCTTAGGGAAAACAGAAAATATCAGGATCGATATCTCACAGGAAAACTTTGACAAGGAAAACCAGTCGATCAAAAGGATGAAGGCAAACAAAGAAAAGTATATGCCGGGAGGAGAAAACTATGATCGGGTCTACAAAAAGGGGAAAAGACAAGAAAAAATCACAGACCTAGGCCAAAACCAAAATTCACCAGCACATGACAAGATTAGTCGCTACCACTATGTGGCCCTTAAAACCAACAACAACGTCTTTTAATTCCATTACTATTACAATTAGTTAGGTTTGAGAGGGCATACCACCCTTTTCTTACATTGAGGAATTCTTCCCACATTCATTCATGAGAAATAGTTTCAAAATTCTTACCATTGGTTATGGTCATTGATGGGTCTTTAATGGTTGTAGATCTAAGTGAGTCCTACATTTATAACCAATGATGTTCATGTGCTAAAAATCCTTGAATGAGATATATTGGATGAAGTGTTTTATATGAATTATTATAGATTATCAATCTTCATATATAGATCAAATTATATCGTAAAGCAAGGTGTTGGACAATTCCCAAAACATCATGGGTGGAAAGAACTGTTTATCGTTGTGATACTAAGAGGGTTGAAGATGAAAAACAAGTTCTCTTAGAATGTACTACTTACACCCACATTATATCACAATTTCAAAATATTTGTTAAAACACCCTTCATAACCTTTTAACCCATCAAAACTATCTTGATTCGAGAACACTTCTAAAGAAAACCAAGTAATTCCTTACCTCTTTCTTAAGGTCCCTTAAACTAAATTTAATCTAAATGAAAATTAACCATTGTCATCATCTAACAATATTATCTGCCATTTATTTTTTATTTTAAAATATAAAATTATTTAATAAATTAATTTTTTTTAGAATAACAAAACAATACTAAATTTCAATATTAATTTAAATAATATTTCAAAAACTTAACACAAATTTACAATAAATCAAATCTTACAAAACAATAAAATTCCACCTACATTTTAAACATTTGTTTGATACTAAAAGATATAAACCTACATTTTAAACATTTGTTTGATACTAAAAGATATAAACCTACATTTTAAACATTTGTTTGATACTAAAATTCAGCATAAGATAAATATTCTACGAAATGGATTTCTAGGCGATTGCCCCTATCCCATCTCTGGATGTCAGGAATTACCTCGACGATCTGATTCCACCTCCCGTTTCTGTTAAGCGATTTCATCCTTCGTCGCCGTAAATCTTCGTCAATCAATGACCTCTGCCCCAGCTCCAATAAACCGACCGCCAACAAACGCACCACTAGGAAACCACTCTGTCAACCTTGTAAGTATGTTGTCTCATTGTAGTGAGCATTCAATTTGGAGAGGCTTAATTCATTGCAGGTTTGTGGATGGAAGAACATGTACAAAAAAGACATTTTGAATATACAAATGTAGGGCCAACGATTTCCCGTTGGTTTCTTAATAAAATTTTTATTTATGTTTAGCAATTGGATGAGTGGAGCACTCTCTGCCTTGGTAGGTATGTTTTCAAAGCCATTCTGCAACATTTTTCAGAGGCTCTTGTATTCTATAGTCAGTTGATAATCTACAATACACCATAAACTAGAACGACAAAAAAAAATGATGAGTCTTATAACATTAAGAGGTTTATTCGTATAATTTTGAAACGGAGGTCGAAGAGGATTTTGGGGAGGAGAGCGCAGCTAGGGTTTTATGCCTAGGGTTTGAGACTTGATGCACTACTCGTCCTGGCACCACCAGTTCTCCTATTTTCTTGCCTGGTGCACCTTCCCTACCACATTCTATGACACAGTAAGATGACAGAAGATGGAGGGGTGAAACCCCCTCTTACTAGAATGCAGACGCACATGAGACAAAAAGCTCCAGATTGCGTCGGTCTCTCTTTGAACCCCCACCGCATCTATGGGACCAAATCATGCACGAAGAGACTGGACAAGACAAAGGTACAAGCATAGATATGGAATCATCGCATCCAAAATGTTCTCGAACCTGGATACCTGGAAAATGCATCCCACAGACACCTGCAACACCAAAATATGTCATCAAATCAGCCAGGGTAGGCGAGCATACCCATTTCATGAGGGATCATGCACTTATTGACAAATTTCTTAGACTCTGACCATTTGAAAGGGACCTAGCTCGTTGGATCAAAACCTGGTGGACTCCGAAAGGAGACTATGAGCTCCAGATAAGCTCCAAAGGAGACTCAACGGGCCTAGACTTATGGTTTTGGACGGACCATTTCAGCCCTGAAATCGATGCCCTTAATCATCTTCCAAAGGTAGAAGATATCGAAAACCCAGACCTCTCAGCAGACAGGGGAAACATCAAAAGTAAGGAGAAGCAATAGCGGCAGCCATGCACAGAGCAGAAAATCAATCCAGAACCTCAACCCCCTTTGATCCCAGGAAAGAGCCCCGCAATGGAAGAGGACACAACAATGGATTTGAATGAGTATGAGTTGGTGGACATAGATCTGGATAAGCTAGAGGAAGTGCTAAACAAAAAGTATCTCCAAACCATCCTAGATGATCAAATTAGGAAATTCCACAAGATCTTCCTAGATTCTATAGTAGGAGCCACATCAAGACTAGGTATAGGTGTTGATCCAAACCCATACCCAAGGAAAATCCTCAAGGAGAAAAAATGACGAGGATGGGAATATATTCAACAACTGATAAAGGAGGCAGGTAACTATATGACCAACTCGAGACAAATCCAATGCCTCTCGAAAAGTTCCTTCTCTCACCCCCCCAATTGTTAATGATGAAAATTGTCACATGGAACATTACAGGATTAAATGGAACATCCAAGCAAAGGATTCTACAAAACTATATAAAATATGAAGACACAGACATCCTACAGCTACAAGAAACAAAATGCACAGGACCCATAGCAGAGGACATATTCAAAAGATGTTGGAGAGAAAGCAACTATTACCATATGGACTTGAAAGGAGAAGTAGGAGGACTTTCCATTCTTTGGAATCCAACCACGGTGATAATGGATCAAGCACTCTCTACAACAAACACTTTAACCACCCACTACCAAGAAATAGGATCTGACAAAGATGGAATAATCACCAATGCTTATGGCCCTCGGAGTAGCCAAGAAAAAGATCTCTTCCTCAAAATCATGGCTTATCTTGGATCACTTATTGGGAAACAATGATGGATTATCGGAGGAGACATGAACATCATCATCGCCCTTGAGGAAAAAACAAGAGGGAAGAAGCACCTGGAGCAGGAAAACTCAAAACTCCAGGAACTCATAGACAATCTCAAATTGGTTGACATTGAAACAGAAAATGGCACTTTCACCTAGTCCAACCGGAGATCAAGCCCTCAACAAATTGCAAGCAGACTGGATCAATTCCTCATCTAGTAAGCCCTTTTATTAGAAGAATCAATGGTAGAACCCAACATACTCCCAAAAGCAGGGTCATACCATTGGCTAGTGCAGCTATGGATAGATATGATAGCCATTCCAAAGCTCAAACCCTTCAAGCTCGAAAAAGTATGTTTATCCCACTCAGACTTTCAGGAACTATCCCAACTATGGTGGGAAAATGAAGAGATCCATCATGGAACCAAAATGTACAGATTCCAACAAAGGTTAAAAAAATTCAATAACAAGTTGCTCCAATGGAACAAAGATGCATTTGGAAACATATTTCATGACTAGAAATCACTAGAAAAAAAACTCGAATACATACAGAACATGAACATTCAAATAGGTCATATAGATGCCCAGTAACAACCGGAAGGGGACACCCTCAAAAGTAAACTGAAAGAAAGATATAAGTAGGAGGAAATACTATGGAAGAAAAAATATTGTGTTCAGTGGCTCAAAGAGGGGGACAAAAAATCCAAATTCTTCCATGGATCTATGATCCAATAACGCTTCATCAATCACATTACAAAATTGGAATATAACCAAGGTAACACCATCCTAACTCATAGGGAAATATAAAATGAATTGTGGGACTACTACAAGGATCTACTCTCATAACCCCACATAGACAAGACTCCAACAATTGAAAGAATCACTCACAACATCCCAACCTTTATCTCCTCATAACAAAATGTGGCTCTTATGAGGCCCATAACACAAGCTGAAGTAGATCAAGCAATATAGAATCTCCCTAGGGCAAGGCTCCAGGTCCAGATGGCTTCACCACTGATTTCTTCCACCATTGTTGGCCTATTCTTCGTGACGAAGTATGGTTAGTAGTCAAGGAATCCAGGGTCTCAGGAAAAATCCTTCCAACACTAAATGCCACTTTCCTCACTCTCGTACCCAAGGAAGAAAGAGTCACCAACCTGAAGAAATTCAGGCCCATAGCATTGTGCAATGTGATCTATAAAATCATCTCCAAAGTCATAGCTTTGAGGATAAAACCATTCTCCCCTTCATCATTTCCAAAGAAAATTCTAGATATGTAGAAGGCAGGCAAATTATGGATAGTGTCATTTTGGTTCACGAAGTCATCCACTCTCTCAAAAGAACTCATACCCAAGGTATGTTACTCAAACTGGACCAATCAAAAAATTTTGATAAACTTAGCTAGAACTACATGAAAGCCCTTTTGGAAGACTTTGGCTTTAGCAATGAATGGATCTCCTGGATATTGAACCTCACCTCCTCCACCTTCTTCTTAGTCGTGGTAAACGGTGTTCCCTCCCAACCATTCACACTTTCCTGAGGTATAAGGAAAGGAGACCTGCTATCCCCCTTCCTTTTTGTAATAATGGTCAAGGGCCTTGGCCACTACATCAAATCTTCCATCCAAAATGGCTTGCTTCAAGGCTTTAATCTTCATGGCCTCCAACTAGTTTCCTCGCACAACCAATTTGTTGTCGACACCATGCTCCTAAACACCCCCACTTCCCAGGAATCAGGTAAGTTTCCTCGCACAACCAATTTGTTGTCGACACCATGCTCCTAAACACCCCCACTTCCCAGGAATCAGGTAAGAACCATTCTCACTGACTTCAACGAAGCCTCTTCAACCTCCTTCAACCTGGATAAATCTCAACTCTTCTTCTTCAACATGCCTGCAGCGGTTCAGCAACATATCTCTCGTTTGATAAATATACCAATTTTCTCCCTACCCTCTCAATACCCGAGACCCGCACTCTCAGACTCAACCACTCACAACATCTCTTGGGACTCCCTTATTCTCTCAATCTCCAACCGACTCAGCAACTAGACTTTTCGCTCCCTCAACCTTCCAACTAGACTCACTCTCCTAAAATCTGTGCTTCAAGCCATCCCAGCTTATCTTTTCTTAGACCTTGTTGCACCCCAGTTTGTCATAAAAAGAATAAGAAACCTCCAGAGGAGATTCTTTTGGCATGGTCATGATCCGAACAAAAATGGGCTCTAGTGAGCTGGGATAATATCTGCAAACCCAAATTCATAGGAGGTCTTGGCCTACGAGATCCAGAAAAATTAAATAGCACAATAGGTGCAAAAACTTGGTGGAAATGGATCAAATCCCCATCAGAGCTCTGGGCCCAACTCTGGAAATGGAAATATGCCCCAAACATCCCTCAAGAAAACCTAATTTGAATGTGGGATAAGGTCTAGGGATCCAATATCTGGAATGCTTCTTGGAAAAATCGCACTTTAGTTCAAGAACATGCATTTTGGGAAATCTGAAATGGTCAGAGCACACTCTTTTGGATGGAATCTTGGCAACATATTCCCCCCCTGCAGACTGAGGATAATCTAAAATCATATATGGATCACATTCAGAATCTCCCCTCCCTCAAAGTGGCATATCTTTGGGCGAACACCTCCATCAGCCCCCCTGGCGTAAATGGAAAGAGACTTCTCAGGATCTTCATGTGGCAGCAGAGTGTAACTTGCAGCTTTGGAAAAAATGCTCCAACAAAGGAAAATTTGGTTCAGTTCAGACCCAGACATCCTTATATGGGGATATACTCCCAATGGAAACTTCACACTCAAATAAGGCTACAGCTTGCAGGAAAAATTTCAGAACAACAAAAGAGAGCATATATGGACTACAATATCAAAATATAAACTTTGGCTAGAAATATCCACCTTTTTATGGCTAATGGTTCAAAACAAAATACTAACTTGGGATAACCTCAGAAGAAGAGGCTTCATAAGACCCTCAATCTGCCACGTGTATCTGCAGCAAGAAGAGACCATGGAACACCTCCTAAATCACTGCCCCTACAGTGAGCTAATCTGGACACAGGTTTCCCAGAGCATGAAAAGGACCAATCGGGAGAGAAACAACATCATCAACACTCTCAAAAACTGGGGGGATGGATCCTACAAAAGTCCCATCCTAAATAGAATTTGGCAAATCCTACTCGACTTCTTAGTCTGACAAATCTGGAAAGAGAGAAATAGAAGAATCTTCCACTCTCAGGCCTCCCCCACCCCCCTAACCCTCTAGACCATCATTCATAAGAACATCTTGGAAACTCTCAAACTCCACCCCTGGACCCCTGAAGACTTTCCTTCAGACCCCTATGAAACCTATGTTCTAATCTCTTGGAATTTCACCTTGATCCCCACACTATCCTCCCAACACTCTTCCCAAGCCTCTTTTCCCATTCCCTATTTTTGGATTCCTCCTCCCCTAGTCTTCCATAAAGTCAATTTGGATAGTGCATCTAAGGGAAATCCTGGTCGATCTGGATATGGACTTGTTATTCAGGGCAACGATGGCCAAATACAACACCTAATGGCAGCAAATATAGGATATGACACAAATAACTTGGAAAAAATCTGGTCACTAATCAATGGGATCCAAATGGCTATAGAGCACAATCTCACTAGTCTAATAATAGAAGGGTATTCCAGAGTCATCATCAACCTATCCACCAAAATCATCACAGGAAAGGACCCGAAGAGAATCACCCCTAGTTGGCGTCTCCTGAGGCCCCTCAACAGCTTGAAATATCTTCTCAGGCCCACCCTTACTCTAATCACCTCACACACAAGACGTGAGGCCAACAAGGTGGCAAGCATCCTAGATAATGCGGGAGTAAACACTTCAGAAAACATCTACATTGACTCAAGGCATTCCCAAATATCCCAGCTACTGCTTCAATGTAGGAAGTTGGCGCTTCAGAATCACCCTCCCCTGAATGGGGTGACAATTGGATGGAAATGGGAGCCAGGTGGTGCCAGGAAATGCATGGAGTTATTAATCCCTTCTGCCAACCTCCCATCCCCCCAGTTCAAATGACCTGCATTCATTGTGTCTTAATGGATGTGCATTGGGCACTCCAAGGAGAATTAAGGGAGCCATGTGCGAACCAGGCTGGGTGTACCTACACTAGGCTTTCTTTCACCTCAGCCTTCATGTCTCCCACCCATGTCAACTCACAAGTTTCTATGAATATTGGGATGTCAAACCATTCTATCATTTCTCCTTGGCATCTTTCACGTCTTCTCCTCGACCTTCTCTGGATCTCCCACAACCTTTTTTCTTTGTGCCCGCTTGCGACCATACCTCCTTTGGTCATCAAGGCTCGCATCATGCCCGGGGAGAGAGGAAATTCCAAGAGAGGCCCACTATATTATAGTGCCTTCACTAGGTGCAATCGTCTCCCCCCCTTCCCAGCTCACCCTCATGATCACTAGTCATCTTAGGCCTTATCAAAACCAACCCCCCACCCCAATTCCCACCAATGACCCTGGTAGTAGCCCTTTCATGGAATAACTTCCCTCTCCCAAGAATTTTTCCCCTCCACCCAGCCGAAGCCCTGGAATTGACCCTCCAATATCCCACTCTCTAGATCATTTCTATGGCACCAGTTCTTGCATGGTGGACGAAGAGATTCCCCCCATTTGGAAAGTGGCATCTCCCTTGACAACAATGGAAATGGTGGACAAAGAACAGGATGCAACGGAAGCAATGGATGCAACAGATGTAGGGGACGCAACAGAAGCAGGGGACGCAGGGAAAGAAATTGATGCAGACATGACGAAGGAACTGCCTCTGCCCACCCCAATTCAATTCACATAAGAGCACCTTCATCTCATCTTCGAGCTGTGGAAAAAAATGGATGACCAAACCCATATCCAGAACTTCTTGGGACAATGCTTGGACCTCTTGATGGATGTGATGACGATTTCTCCAGCTAGAAAATGATGTCCAACATGTGGACAAATTGTTTTCCTAGCCTACAGTGCCCAAGGACAACCGAGCCCAAGCTAGCTCTCTCAAGTTTTATGGTTTTATTTTGATTTAGTAATTTTTGTGGAGAATTAAAATTCTTTGTCAAGCTCTGTGAAGCAGTCGGCCATGGTCACTGCATAGTAGAACATTCTGATATTTTTTTCCAGAAACAATTTCAGTTATAGTCACAGATACACTTGACTTTGTTGGACACCTGTCCTGGTTTCCTTGTGGTGGCGGGGAAGGTAGAAAACTCTTGTTTTTGTATTGACATGTAAATATGTGAATATCAATATAGTGCTCTTTTATTTACAATAAAAAAGAGGTGTATTCATATATTAATGTTATGTGTATGCAGCAACAGAAGCACCAAAAAAAAATCTATAAAATGCACAGAGGCATAAGATTGAGGGGAAGATTGAAGCCACAGTTACACTTGGAGTAGGAGGATACACCATCCATGAACATAATATAGGGAGCGATCCAAAAAGAAAGCAAAAGAATCTTACAGAAAAAAAATACATCATCACCATCTCTCTTAGCTACTCATAGCCACATCATCTATTCATTTAAAATAGTTAATGTCTTCACGAAACTCATAATTCTATTCATTTAAAATAGTTAATGTCTTCATGCCAGTCATAACTTGTTCACTTATTTGGTGGATCAATCCAAATAAAAAATGTATTGTGAATATTATAATATTATGTAACAATTATTAGCAATGTATGGAGCTCGTGATTCAGCCATGTGTCTATTGTTTGTAGCGCTAGGTGTAATGTATGAAAACCATGACATTCTTTTTTCTATTGTAATGATCACGAGCAGACAACAATATTGTTTATAAGTAGATGAATTATGTCCTCCCAAATAAATATTTACTTGGTAATCTATTTTCATAGTTTACAAATTCAAGTGTGATATTTTATTAATAATGAGTAAAAACAAAGTTGCCAAGTTAAAAAAGAAATTTACCCAATACCACAGTTTTGCATTATTTTTATTTATTTGTATTGACATCTCTATTAATAACCAACATTTACTTATATGCTAACATGTGCATATATAATTCTCACTAGATTTCCCCTAAAATTAAATAGATAATTTAACCAATAACTTAAAACTTTTTGCATGCATAACATATTTATAGAAGAAGAATTAAAAAATAAATTGCAAATTGATACAACTTGCCTTATAGAAGAAAAGAGGCTAGGAAAAATAATTGATCACAAAGATAGGTTGATCCATGTCAAAGTAAGTTGTAATGACCACTGAGCTTAAAAGGGTTAGGAATATTTATAAATGAAGACCTCATTCCCGAAGACCAAGTTGAATTAAGCAAGGAAGTTCAAAAGGAAAAAGAAGTTAGGAAAGAAGGAAAATGGGCAATAATTAGAAATCAGAAAGTTAATGTTAGGGATAGAGACCAGAAGGATAATACAAAATAGGAATTTGGGACACTAGAGATCCTTTTTTGGAACTGGCATGGCTTTCCATGGCGCAAAGGTCTTATGATAAGTTGGATCAAGAGTGATTTTGATATTATCTGTCTTGTTGAAACTTGGGAGCGTGAGGAGTCTAATGTCCCCAACATAGAAGGATTTGTCTTGTGGTCGGCATGGGAAAAAAATCCCACTGTAGAGGGATAGGAGGCATAGCTTGTTATATTAGAAAGATCATTTCTCCTCACATTCAACTTCATAAGATTGACCCTCTCAATCAGTACATTTGGAAATAAATTTCAGACATCAATGCTAAGAAGATGTATATAGAAATTTGTTATTTTCACCTATTAATTCTACTTTTTATAAGAAAAAAAATCTAGATAACAATTGTCCCTATAATAATTTAGAACAAGATATTTATAGTTTGAAAAATGAAGGTAACATCCTCCTCCCAGGAGACTTTAATGCGAAGACTGCAACTAAACAAGCTACTCTTTTAATTAATGACTCCAACCACAATCCTTTATGGCTAGATGAGGACCTTGTTTTATCTAATAGTTACAAAAGAATATCTGAAGACCTAATTGAGAATTTGTTTGGTACTGAGTTGGTCAAGCTCTGCAACTCTCAAGACCTAATAATTTGCAATGCAATAATAAAGTGTCCAAACTTCAACCAGATGACTTGTATTCATGGGCTAGGTAGTAGTGTTGTAGATTATGTTATATATGATATCCTCGTTTCCAACCAAATAGTAACTTTAGACCTTTTAAATGACCATGAGCCTGACTTTGATCATAAATATTTAACCCTAACTCTAAACTTTTCCATGCATAGGAGCACCATTGAAGAGAATTATGATAATCAAAAGAATTTGTGCTTTGACAAAAGTAAAGATGACATTTTCTTAAATGATTTAAATAGTAAATTAAATATCCTAATTTATAAGGAAAACTTTGGAGAACTCTATCATAATTTTGCAACTACCCTTTCCACTTATATTAACAAGTTCTCTTTCGACCAACCCTTGATATGATAAAGAATGTAAAATTGCTAGGAAATCCATTAGGGATGCTTCTAATGAGTCCTTAAAACTCGATAATATCAATACGTAAAAATCCCTAAATAAAAGGAAAAAAGATACTATATCAATAAAAGGCATGAACAACTTTCACAACTATATAAATTGGATCCTAAGAAGTTCTAGAGCCAAATTCTAAAATGCAATACTAAAGAAAATAATAGGATTCCCTTAAGGGACTAGAATTCCTACTTTAAAAGTTTTTATGAGTTCCCTAATGCCATGGACATCATTCCTATTGTCCCTACAAATGAAGAAGTTTTTTCTTTAGATGACATAAAGTTCGGGGTTAAGCGGCTTGCAAATGTCAAAGCTAAGGACATTGAAGGCTACCAAGATGAAATTTTTAAAATTGGAGGGCCAATCCTTATCCTTCACATACACAAGATCTTCAACATAGATGATTTTACAGGAGAAATTTCACAAATAGGCTAATTTTCCATGATTTTCCCAAAAAAAGATTTGCTAATTTCCATTTTTTCTAAAAATGATTCGCCCAAATTTTGTAGAATAAAATTATTTTACTCATAAAATGGTGTTACTCTACCTCAAGGGTTTTCTCTATATTATTTTGTTCATGTTATGGTGAATGGTTTATTGTTTATTCTTGGTATTACTGAAGTATATTTGCAGTTATGTTATAGGTACTTAACAATTGGTATCAGAGCACTTTCCTTGGCCAAATAAGGGAAGAAATGTTTTTCTCTTTTTGCAGAAATTTTCTAGGGAAGAAAAAGAGGGCGGCGCACTTCAGGTTAATATCTGAAGCTTTACAAGCTGAATTTGGAAAAACAATTTGGGTATTTGAATTCTTCTCGGAAAAATACCCAATTTCAAAAAAACTATCAGTCGAAACGAAGTTCGGGAAGTGAAGTTATGAGCATTTTAAAATCAACAGTTTTCAGGGTTTTTTTGGAAAAAACTGTGATTTTTTGTCATAATTTATTGTTCTATTTTTTGGCGTTTTTCATGACAGAAGCAGGAAAGAAAAGTTCATAAATTTTCATAGGGTTCTTAGATGGCTATTTCCTCTCAAACCCTCAAATAAATTCTACAAATTATTGAAGCATTCAAATCTCAATTGTATGACACATTGAATGACAAATTGGATGAATTTGTAAATGGTCTCACAGCGGGCCTCAATGATAGTTTTCGTAGTATTCAAGATTCGTTGGATAACATGCAGAAGATATTTCTTATGGAGGACATCAGGGATGAATATAATCAATAAATATATTCTTTGTATGATTTTGAGACCGATTGCGATGATTGGTATATGGATAGTTGTCATTTATGGGATGACAACCACTTCCATATTTTATTTGATGAATCTACTCCACCTTTTGTAGAGAATATTAATGTCCCACATCAGGAGCTAGTTATGATTACCAGCATCCAACTTTCATATTCTACAATGGTATTGTTCCTTCCATATTCTGCTATGACCATTTTCCACTATGTGGATGGATATTCTTATTTGGATCCACATGACAGGTGTCAGTCTTTGGAGAATAATTTTGAGTTTATTATTGGGTTCCAAAATACTCCACGTGGAGTTCACATGAGTACTTGGACATGGGACATAGGTTTACAATGGTGGTTAGACTACTTCAACATGGTGGTTTTCCTTTCTACATGCGACCTTAGTTCTCTAGTCTTCTTCAGCATTATGGTCCACAATTATCCATGGGACCCTGGTATATGGTTGTGCATCAAGCGTTGAGGGCAACACTTTCATAAGAGGGATGGAATGTTAGGTAGCTAGAGAAGTAGTAGTGGGAGGCCAGAGGGCCCATAGTGATAATAGTGGAGGCCATTCAATGTAAGGTGGACTAGGTCCACTATATTATTAAGTAAGACCCGCTATGGTAGTTAGATATAATAAATGGGTAGTTAGATATAATAAATGTAAGAGGACTTCCTAGAAGGTTCTACTTCTAGAATATTCCTCCTCTAGAATTTTCTTAGGTGATGGTAACACTATATAAAGGGGTTCAAGCAATGTAACGGGACATGAAGAGAAGTATTCTATTGTGAGTTTTATCTCAATATGAGTATTTCCTCTCGAAGTGACAAGTGAACATGAGAGGATACCTTCCACAATAGGATCCATTGTATAGTGTTGCCCTACCTCAAGGGTTTTGATATAATAAAGTATGGTTTTCTATATTGTTTCATACATCTTGTGTAGTGATTGTATTCAAATATCTTTATATCTATTGTTATTTGAATATTTGTGGTTTTTTTGTATGAAAGTATTGGGTTCTTAACAATTGGTATCAGAGCACTTTCCTTGGCCAAAGAAGGGAAGAATTTTTTACTATTTTTGCAGAATGTTTTCTAGGGAAGAAAAAGAGGGCGATGCACTTAAGGTTCATATCTGAAGCTTTATTATATGAATTTTGAAAAAAAAAAATGGGTATTTGAATTACTCTCAGAAAAATACCCAATTTCAAAAAACAAATCAGCCGAAACGGAGTCCGGGAAGTAAAGTTATGAGCATTTTAAATTCAATAGTTTTTTAGGGTTATCTGGAAAAAACCATGATTTTCTGCAATAAATTATTTTTAAAACCCTTGTTCTATTTTTGAGGTTTTTCATAGAAATATGTATTTTACACGGAAATGTGATGGCCCTAGTATTGAATCATTCATTAAAGAAATAAATTCAGCATGGGAAGATAATTGGCCCCATTAGATAGATCTCAAATTGCAAGGTGATGATGCCATTTGGTGGAAATCGCTTGATTATAAGGAGATGATAACACTCTCCAATGGAGAATTTGAAAAAATATTATTAGACAAGTGGTCTCATGGAAAAAATAAGGATGTAGAGAGAACCTAGGGTTTATTTTCATGTGACAAAACTATATTATAGGTTCATGGTTGTATTCATAAAGAAAATGTCATTATTTCTATTAACCCTAGTTGCATGCATAATTTTATCAATGTTCATTTGGTTAATAGATTGCAAGTTCCAGTAAATAATATTCAAAGTAGAAAGGTTGATGGTGAAAATGTTCAAATTGTTAAAGATTTGAAGACTAACATGGATAAATATGTGTTGCATTCAGATTTTTATGATATGGATATAGCTTAAGTGGATATTGTTTTGGGGTATCCTTGGATAGAATCAGTGGGTA
>SNQJ01S0018418.1:21308-85873 GCA_010110895.2 Picea sitchensis | reverse complement strand
AATGAAATCTTTCCTAAAATTCAATACTAATGCAATCTAAACAAAAGTGCAAATGCTTCAAATGAAATGCAAATTTTTTGTATTTTCAATATAGGAAAATGAAAATGCAAAAACCATTTTTTTATTATTTTCAATATAAAGGAATGAAAATGCAAAACTGAACTAATAACCTCTCAGACAAACCCTACTACAAGAACAGAAAGACAAGCCAAGCAGGACACCAAGAAGCTACTACTTAGACCTAAATGCAAGGAATAAAAATGAGAAAAATAACAAGAAAGAAGTTTGCAAAAAAATTAACAATAACATAGCTTCCTAACACTCTGCAAGTACTCAACAGATAGAACAAATATCCAAGAAGACTCAACAACACTTAGAACCCACCCAACAAACACCAAATTGAGCCTAAAAGGATTAGAAAAATATGTACGTGATTGTTCTGAGAACAAAAGCGTATGTACGTGCCCTAGACGTTGGCATCCCGTGTATGTACGTTATTGTTTAGGGAAAACCCACGTATGCCAAGAAAAACACTGACTGGGTAAGAATTAATCCAAGCAAATCAGATATACAACAATGTACATGTTGTTAAGCTACAGGCGACACATAAACTCAAATAAACAGAGAGCAAAAAAAAAGAGAAAAATCACTAACTAACCCCAAAAAATGAGAATCTCCAGTGGATTCGCCAATCCTGTTACGAGGAATAAATATCTATGGTTTAAGTTAGGACCACAACAGACAGAACGACACCAAGAAATCAAATCAAATCTCAAATATGCTAGATAAATGGAAATGCCAACAAAAGAAAGGCTAGAAGCTTGCATCTTTTGGATGTTCATAGGAGACCACCGTTGATCTCACAATCCAATGCTTGATACCTACAACTTGTCATCAACATCCAATATACACAGGAATATGGAAAATGTATGAAATGTCAGCATATAAACTAGTATAATCCGTCAACATGTATAGCAATTTTACCCATGGAAAATAATATAAAAATTTGCAACATATAATTGGATGAGAAAAGAGTAAATTTTTATTAATATAATAAATGGAAGTACATAGGTGACAACCTTCTGAATCAACAACTCATCGAAACCAAGAAACTAAGTCCCTCCACTAGACCTTCACCACTTCAATCCTCCACAAGAAAAGCTCGCAAGTTCTAGGAGTAATTGGGTTCCTCCTTCATCGGATAGGGAGAGATTTGGGGATGAACATAAGGAGAATTCATACTTAAAGGACTAAGAGATGCAGACTCAAGGATGTAACATGAGGAAAAATTTCTCCAGTGTACTTGCTCTCAAAATTTATCTCCTTCTTCAAGGCTTGTATATGGCTCAATTTATATCCTTCAAAGGGAATTGAAGGGTCGAATCGAAGCGTTTCCATCATATGAAAGGCCAAAGATCATGGATCTCGTGACTTGGCATGGAAAATATGAAATATTTTTAATTTTGAGCACAAAACCCAATATACGCAGGTTGTAATGGATCAACCTATGTATATGCATGTTGTATAACTGTAGCCCATGTACATGTACAAAATTTTGAATTTTTTACTTTTGACGGAGCAAGATGGAGAAACAGTCTGTAGAGGGAAAGGGTAGGCCACCAAATCATGATGCATAGAGTGTGGAAAAAAGTGTTATAACACCAAGAGTATCTTAGGGAGAGATAATCCCTTGTTCATCGCCTTCTGCACAGTTATGGGGGGGCGATGAAGTAGTTGAAACCACCATGCCTTGATTTGTGAGGTTGTTTCTCAGAGATCTCAGTTGGTTAATGGATTGGTTCGAGCCACTTTCTATTCAAGGCAAGGTCAATCTTGTTGGTTCAACCAAATCCTCATTTGACCACATCCTCTCCTCAAAACTATCATATGGTTGTGATGCCTCAAATCCTATATAATGCAGGCCATGCTTGAGTGAAATGGGGAAAAGGGAAAAATTGAGAGCATCATACTTATGATTGTGTGAGATGCAAGGGGGTGGAAAGGAGATATTGGAGGAGTTGTTGCAACATCAAGATTGAGATTGTAAGTGCTTCATTGCTATTTTAATTCCATTAATACATAACTTGGCCTATTCCTCTCATGATTATGTGTTCAATATATGCAAGTCTATTGTTTTATAATTCATCATAGATAGATATGTTTCTACTTAACAATATAGTGTGGAAGAAGGAGGTTTATCTTTGTTCCTTGCATGACTTTTCTTGCACCTAGGAGCTTGGGCATCAATATCAAAGGCTGGAGCAGCGAGGACAACTGACATAAAAGGTAAGTCATTCATTCTTCTCTTCTCATTCTAATTGTTGAAATAGGTCTAGGGGGGAAGTAGTACACCATTTGTTTCCTTTTGTCTTGGATCAAATAGGGGTATTGATCCAAGGGGGGTTTCACCTGTCCGCGGGGGAAACTTTTCCACAACAGCATAACACACAATTACAAAAACTTGGTTTCACTTCTTGATCTACTTTATCTCTTTTAGACTTTGCATCTCAGTTGGCTTCATAGCCAAGATAAAATCTTGGTTTAATAGCTAAATATCACACAATATCAGAGCCTAAGATATAATCTAAAGGAGAGTTTTCAATGCAGGAGAAAATTCAGATTCTAGGGGGATTAATTTGCTTCTCTTCTTTCCCATGCACTCATCCTAGGGATCACATTAAAATCTATCATTGTCCACTAAGTGATCCACCATCAGATTCCTCTACACACTTCCTCACACAGTTTGAATCTAAGCAAGTAAATCTTGGGGACTTTTGAATATGTTGGGGGTTTTCATGCAGCTACAACAAATCCATAGCCAAAGAAATATGAATATGCAACTACAACAAATCCATAGCCAAGGAATAGTTTCATGTTGAATATGACCCTTCCTTTTCTACAGGAGAAACACTAACTTGCAACATGAAATACTCATATGCCCAATCATTCATGGAGTGATTTTCTACTAAGAATTATGTGGAGATCTCTTAGAAGCTTCATGTGTAAGATGTGTGATTCATTAACCCGTATCATTGTCAAAATATGAATGGGTGGATCAATGTAACCTCCATTCTTTGCTGGAAGTTTATTCACACAAATTTCAGGGCCAATTCCGAGCATTGATTGTTCACATTTGCAACAATTTTTGAAGTGTTGAAGCTAGCCTTCATTGAGTTACAAAAATTGTTGTTTTGTGATAGCTTTGTGGTACTATAGTAAGATGAACAATAAGCTATAGGAATCGGTTCCATAGTATCTTGAAATCCTACAATAGATCTATAGACACTATAAATTACTCTATTTTATAGCCACAACTAGAACTATCAAATTAATAGAAGACTTTAGATTGGAGTTATGTTTCTTTTGGGGGAGATTCTTTCTAATGGAAGACAAAGACGTAATTATCTCCACTCTTCCTAGTCTAAATCTAACCTTTTTCAAAGAACTCAACAAACTTCAAGATGAATTTTGTGTAATGGTCGAATACCAAACTCAAATTGAAGATTAGTTCACCCACTTTGATGAGATGGAGGAAAAATTAACTCTTCGCAATGAATATTTTTTGACCGATTTAAGAGAGAAATAAGATATCATTATTGGTTTGTAGAAAAATCTGCAAGAGTCTCTCACTTATATCACCATAGATGCATCTTAGAAGAGTTCCAATATCTCATAGGAGTCTTTTTTAGTGGACGACTATGCTTCCTCCATTGTTGATGACATTTTGATGATGAGAGTGTTGATGAGGAATATATTTCATCCACTTATGATAACTTTGCCTCCTCCATTGTTTATGAGGAATTTGATTCATCTCTTGTTGATCATGAGAAGAAATCTTGGTAATAATGGACAGGGAATTACACATCCCATTCATCATGTGATAAGACCAACAAAATTCGAACTTGGTTTTGTTGGGACTTCATCAACATTGGCAAGCTACCTCAATCCTTCTATCTATCATACTTAGTTTATTCCAACACTAAATTCCATCATATTAGATGACTCTTCTAATGTTGAGTTGTAGGATCCACCTCTAACATCGCTCATTGAATCAGCTTTGGAGCTCCCACTACTAGATACAATGCCATCTTTAGAGTGATATTTTCCGGTAGGAGACTCTTTAGCACTAGCTTCAAAGTCTTCACCATCCACATATCAATTTCCTCAATATCATGATCATAGGTAGCATCATCTTCCTTTCCATTATCCATAGTCATGTGCTCATTCCTCTTCATTCAACTCATTGACGAAGAGGTGTATATAGCAAAATCTTGGCAAGGTACCAACTCCAAGGATTGTTTTTGGTTGGCTTGATGATTGGTCTTGGAAGCATTTGAGCAATTGTTTGAGAACTTTGTATGAACGTGTTTCTTCCACGAAACATAGGAACCGTTCTCATTGCTCACCTTAATTGATTTGGCCTCAACAACAGTCCCATTGACTATTGTTTTGATGATGATTTTGGTGTTTTCTTCTTTGTTTTGGAAGCACTTTGACTAGCCCGACCATTTTGGTGTAGGTTGGTGCCTTAGTTGCTTGAAGTAAATGATTGTTGTTAGCATAAGTTATAGCCTTCAACTTCAACACACTCATTGGAGCAATTTATTTATCTAACATCATTAGATCATGCTTCATTGGTTTGTCATCATTTTTAGGTATTGGAGACTGTCAACCAACCACATTGTGGACTTCTATCCTCTTTGGGTGGAGAGGGGTTTCCCACTAGGTTTTCCCTTTCTCCATTTTGAGGTAATTTTTGTACATATGTACCTAATATGGCTATACATGTGTTGGGACTCATTTCTATCACCACATACTCATGTAAGTTGCGCTTATGGAGGGGGTGTTGCATGCACTTTGCTTACATCTACCCACTTGCATGTGTTGCTTTACTTAAGCACCCATGTTGGTTTCTTTTAGCTTTAGCACTTTCATGCACATACGAAGTTAAGCATACTTAGCTATCCTTTTGTTGTTTTTGCTTCCTTGTTTTGAGGAGAGATTCACGGCATTTCATTGCATGGCTTTCTTTCCCAAATATCCCTCTAGCGGTCATTGTTTTTGTATTGCTTGATTGATCATTGATTAGTGAGCAAGCTAATGGGTTAATGAGCATAGCACACCATTACAACAAATTGGTTTCACTTCTTGATCTATGTTCTCTCTTTTAGACTTTGCATCTTGGATGACTCCATAACCAAGCTACAGATCTTGGTTTGGCAGCCAAATATCACAGTTTTTCTATAAAACAAGTTGGAAGGCCAATCCCCTTACATTGCCCCGCCTGAGTTAGATCTTTTCAATGCATATAAATATTTTACATTTTGTCTTCCAATGATTCCACAATGGTAGAGCCATTGAAAGGTTGAGAAAAGTGTCAGTTTGGGACATGGAAATTGTGTAATCTTAGAAATGTCATTCTTCCTTTCTCTAAAGGCAAGGAAAAGGAATAGTAACCATCTTGCAAAGGTCACTTTAATAACAATATATATACCATCTTTAACAACTATTCTCCAAAAAAACAATTGATGTCATTGATAAAGTGATGTAGAAAACTACTAACTTTTGGAAGAATTGAACTCGTTAGTTTCTTATTTTCTTACCTATTTTCTATATACTAAACTAACCTAACCTGCAGTAAGTAAATAGCTCTTCAAAGTACAGTGTCACTAAAGTAAGATGCAAAATAATCAGTGTTATTACATCTCATTTCATAACGTTGTAAATGTCAAAGATTCGATAGCAGACATACTCATCCCACGTCAAGAAGCCTTTCCCAATTATTTTACAATAGTGAGATGTTATCCTTTTTGATAATTCCCAAAAAAACACTTTTGATTTTCTAGACTTTGAACGGAGGTATCCTGGCATAACCAGGAGAAACAAAACAAGTTCATTCTCTGAAAATATAGCATCAGAGTTTTCTACCAACATTTTGTCACTGATCATGAGGGCACTACATAGATGCATGGATTGTGCATCAGGAACACCGGTGGAATTTTTGTTAACAATCTCTGCTAAAACTAAAGCTGAATTGCTATTCTGAAAAGAAGTTCCCAGTTATGAAAAATATAAACACAGAAAAGTGTAGAAATGAAAATTTACTGCATCTTTCTCTTGTTGCATATTGTTGAAATGCTAATGCTAATTTAGGACAGTTTATCTTAAACTTACAGAGGATATATTCCAAATCCAATTATCTCTGTCTCTCATATTTAAAGGATGATTTAAAGAAGAGAAACTTTTAGCTCTACCAAGACAGTGATATTCTCCTTGTTTTGATATTACTGGCGAAAGTTGTTTGTATTGAGAGGAATAATCATTAATGATGTGATTGTAGGAAGTATTTTGGTACTTTTACGAATGAATATTGTTAAATGTCCGGGTTCGCCTACCACGAGTTCAATGGGAAAAACCATTAAAACCAAATATGAATAACTTGAAATAGAAAAACCAAATGTTGTCTAAAAGGTTAGATGCCTCAACTCAGGAGCAGAAAGTTCAGACTAAACCATGGAAAAATCAGTCTTTGGCTTGCGGAACGCGAGCAAAGCATTTTAAGATCATTTGCTGGAATCCAGAAAGAAAAACGGTATGCTTGAAATAAGGTTGAGCGAATTGCACAATAAAATAAAAAGTTATAGAGCAGTTCTGCAAAAGTGAGAACATGAAGCACATGTTCTGATGATTGATCAGGTTGCACTTGAAAACGATATGGTTTCAGGTCAGGAGCAATTGCATGTTCTAAAGTCAAAATGTCACTTTTATAGTGACAATGTAGAGCAATTTAACACTGTACAGTACTGGACGCTAAACCAATGCAGCATAAGACTTTTAGTGAGCATGTTCTTGAAATTGAGCAGCTTATCCTCCATGAAAAGGAGGAGCCATGGTCATCTCAAAACCAAATTTGATAAAGAAGTTTAAGAATGTAAAAAATTCAACGCAGAATTGGAAGTTGCAGAATGAGCTCGTCTCCGTTAGTGTTGAAAATAATTCTATTCTCTGCATGCATTCAGTGCTCCTTGGATGATTTCATCCGGATTCTCTTGTCCCTTTTTCAGTTTTGCAATAAAAACCTACATGTTTGCAAGCTCGTTTTCTAGATCCGCCTCTCTGTGTTTTGCTTCTTCAATTCTCTTTTGAAGCTCTGTTTATTTTTGTTCCTTTTCCATCAACACAGTTTTCCTCTCGTGAATTAAGATAAGATTCCTTGTGATATCAACCGAAACTACCCCTTGATCAAACGTTTTTATGTGTCTTCACCTGCCACCACGGTAGAAGTCTCAGGGCTGATCATTTTGACTATTCTTCAGAGAAGTTGTTGTTATTCCAAAGGTTGAGCCTTGTGATGCTTGCAAATCAGAGGTTAGTTATGAATTCTGATATGATAGGTTAGGTGCTTCTTCAGCTAAAGCTTTCATCTCTACTGCAGTAGCTGAGGCCAGTTCCTTAGAATAAGCTTCCTATTCTGCCAATTTCTGGTTGTGAACTTCAAGCCCATCTTTTTCTTTTGTTCCACTTTAGTTTTTCCATCCCAGCGTCCTGAAACACAGCTAATGTGTAAACCGATAAACCTAAAAAACAAATAAAAGATAAATAAACATTTACTATCTTGTAGAAGACTAACAGGGAGCAAAATTAGTTTTTTTACTTTCTTTGGTGTAGAAAAAGGGCCATTCAACCCCCCGAACTTTAAATATCATTTGGAAACTAAACCATTGAAAGAAATTCCGAGAACATAATCTAAAGTGCCAGTACAATCTAGGAATTCCAGTATAATATCAATCTTCCCGCCTAAGAACTTGCGATTGCAGAGGTGCTTCCTCTTCAACATGCTTTCTCTTCCACATTCAGAAGTTCTCCAGACAAGTTGCCAGGATTCAACCAGCTACATAAGTCGAAATTAATATCGGAAGGTTATGAATCCTCAGTTGATCAATTTTTCACGCTGAAGGTAATGAAGCCCATCCAATGAAGAATATATTTGTCTACTTTGTATCCCCCAAAATTCATTTTTTCCATTGTTTTGAGGTCCGAGTGGCACTTCATCAAATTCAATAAAAATGGAGTTTAAAACATGCCTTTTGAACTCCATTTCCCAGAGATAGTATTGGCACCGAGATGAATGCCTCTGCACATCAAGCTTTTAAAGTGGCTAGCGTACCAATAAAATGGGAAGACGTTTCTTAGGGGAGGAAATAGATCCTTATGCACGTAGCTAATTGAATTCGAGAGCAAAGAATCACTTCAGAGAGGGTTTAACATAGAGGCCTTGGGTTTATTTCCCCTGACCTTGACTTCACTAATGTATAGGGCTAACAAGACAACCTTCAATCCGGTGAGCGGATCATTCACTTGAGAGAGGGTTTAACACAGAGGCTTTGGGGTTTGTTTCCCCAGACCTTGATTTCACTAATGTATAGGGCCAACAGGACAACCTTCAATCCGATGAGCGGATCATTGAGGATGTGGGTGTTGGTGATGAATGAGAAATAGAAATTACGAGGAAGAGAGGGATGTACTTTAGGAAGACGAATTGCAAATTAGTGTCATGGAGTGGAAATTATGGTAAAGCAGAGCCATTAATATAAGAGGCTTCCAACCATAGCCAGAAAACTAAACACTATAAATTAAAAAATTACCGTTAAAAACTGCGGTGGATCTTTAAATTCCTCAAATCAAACCTCAGGCCGCTGAAGGTCTTGGATTGCAGTGACACTCCTCGAGTTTGGGCCGTGAAACCCTGATTCTTTACCTATGAGTCAAATTAGCACCAAATAAAGCACGAATTGTGAGGAAACACAATGGCGAAAGCACAGGAATACCGTATCGATCCTCCTGACAGTGAACTGGATGACTTCTGGTGCAAAACCAGGGGATCGATCGGCGGATTTACACTGTAATAAAAGCTTGTGAAGGACCCTACACATACATATTCCGTCGATCCCAACTTTGAATCCTCGCTGCCAGAATCGCCTTTCGCCTTCTGCAACTCATGAACGTAAAATCTAGCCAGCCGAGAGAAGGGATAAGCCCTTCACCAACACTGAACCTGGGAGAAGCGTCAGGCTCTAAGCAGCGGAGGTGGCTACCCTGTGCAAGCTCTCATCTGTAGAAGAAACCCAATAAGCAGACGAAGAAACCGCTGCGTTCACCCTTGCCACGTGGTCTAGATATAGACTGAGATATGGAATGGAATACAGAGATTTTCACATAAACTGTTTATGCAAACCGGTTTGGAGGCGAAAATCTTTGAGGCTACGCCCTTCATCATAAAGAAACGCCTTCGACATGATTATTTTTCAAAAAATTTCAAAGATATATTAATTCCTATGTATGAGATTTTAGTTGATTTATGCAGACAGGTTTCTAGACGAAAATTCATGAAGTTACATTCACCATGAAGAAACGTCTTCGACATCATTATTCTAATTTTTTTTTAATTTTGCTTTCTCGTATGAGATTTGATTTGATTTGAGTTGCTTTGTTCTATTTTTTTTAATTTGGCTTCCTCGTATTTGAGTTGCTTTGTTCTATTTTTTTTTAAATTTTGCTTCCTCGTATGAGATTTGAGTTGCTTTCTTTTTTTCTCTTAACCAGAACTGAAAGAAAGATTTTATATTTGCCAAATCTGCATTTTTTTTTAAATTTTGCTTCCTCGTATGAGATTTGAGTTGCTTTCTTTTTTTCTCTTAACCAGAACTGAAAGAAAGATTTTATATTTGCCAAATCTGCATCAAGAGCAAGTACTAGAGGTACAAAGTGCTTGTGCCTCATTGGCATGTTTACATAGCATAAATTTCCAAAACCTATTGCCAGGGCTTAGGGTTTAGCAGCTCAGCACTGGCCTAATTTGTCAATTGTGCAAAAACACTACATTCCATAAACCCTTACATGAATATATTCTTACAAATTGTTGGCATAAAAAAATACAAAAAACAATATATAATTATGTTGGATTTCAAGCCCTACTTCTTGTCATTATTGATTGAGATGCTAAAAAGAGCAAATCTTGTCATCCCCACATTTTCTTGATCTGTAGGTTTTGTTTTCTTTAAAGCCCAGGCTTTTTCAGCCTCATCTGCCCAACTTGCCTGAGGTTTGATGCTGGGGCTTGCCGCTGATTGAGAACTTAGACGAGTCTTTGCTCTAGAGCTTGGATCCGGGGAAGCCATTTTCTCCTTTCCAAAACTCGGGGAATCCTAGAACACGACTCCTTGGGATGTTGAATCCGCATTTGTTGGTGTCAAAGATGCGGGAGTTTTTTGTGTGGGAATATCTCTGGATTGCTCTATAGTCACTGTTGTGTTCTTGGTGTCCTTGTATCATCCGATGGAGGATCCAGAGCAGGCGAATACTCTTTGGATGGAGCATCATTGGCTTTCAATGAAACCTCTTAGGATCCATAACGGGCAAATCCTTTTTGGATGGAGCGTCATTGGTTCAATGAAGCTTCTCTGGATCCTTCCCTTCCTTGGGAGAGCCTGCGAAATGATTTATGTGAGACCCAACCTATCAGGTTGATTTGCGTTTCAGGTTCTGCATCCTAAAGAGATTTTTTCATCATCTAGCTTTTGTGTCCGTGAATATTTATCCCCAGTCAAGCTTTTGTGTCCGTGAATATTTATCCTGAATACTTATCCCTAAGCCAAAATTGGCCAGAAACTTTTTGCTTAAATCCATTTCTACATAAATTTGAACATAAGTGCAGATGTTGTAGTTTTCTGTTTCAGGGTTTCTAAAATAAAACCTTCCTAAAACTTTACCTATGGCAAGGAGAGGGTAAACCCCAAAAATGCAGAGACAGATTTGAGAACCTAATCCACATAAGTGTCGAGGATAAAAAATCCTTAAAAGGATTAAAGAAGGGCGTGCAAAACTTCATACATAAACCAGAACTATCCCAAAACTAGGGTCCTGAAGATCAAATCCTTATCTTCTTGAAGATCGAATTCAGCAATGAAAAACCCTTGTACACGGAGTCAACGAATACATCAGCTTTTAAAAATGGCTTCCAAGATCTCGACATGCAGTCATAGGTAAATGAATACATCAACTTTGAAAACGGGCTTCCAAGATTTCGACATCCAGTCATAAAGGTTAACAAGACCCAGCCTCAGACCATTAAAACAGAAAATACGGTATTTCTTAGAAATAGTATCCTTCACCGTAGGAATGGAATGAGCCGGAGCCCCTTGCACCAAACAAAAACTACAAGCAACATTTCTCTGTACGATATCTCGGAAGGAGCTGCCCTGAATGACAGCAGAACCACAGGGAGAACTCTTGAGAGGGCATGCCGGCGGCCCACCAGAAAACCCGAAATGGATAGACCCGTGACTCAGGAAATCTGCAACGCCGGGAGAAGGGCCCGCCATCGCGGAAGAAAGCCCTGAAAACCGAAGGAAAACACGCAGCCCCTTGTGTTGCTTTGTTTTTATTGATAATTTATATCTTAATAAGTTTTTAGATTGTTTTCTGTTTAATTTTAATATAATGATCAGTTCAGAATTTCTGCAACAAAACTGGACAATTGAAAAGAGAGAACATTTTTTTGTAAAATAACCATATTATACAGTAAAGATATTACAAATTCATCGTGCGCCTGGTTTGAACTTTGTATAGATTTCTACGACTGGGGTTGGAGACGTGAACATGTCAGTTTACTTTCACATGTAAAGTATAGGCCATTTAGTTTACTCTTACAGAAAATTCGCACTTCAACGATTTTTATATGTAAGAAATTCGAGTTCCTTTATCGGCGTTTCGATTTCTCGCCCACCGCGTACACAAAGCTCTCAAAACTGCAATTCTTTACATCAAAAAATCGAAGAACCGCTGAGGTTTTCTTCATCGTCGGAAGAGGAAGAAGCAGAATCCACGAAGATATCAGTACAAATCTCCGCATAAAAATGACTCAGCAAATCCCTGTAAACGGGACACGTGAGATTTTGGTAACAATACAGCAATTCTTCCACATCCATAAGATCGTTCACATTCTTGTCCTCCGCAACCATCTCTATGAGACACTTTCGAAACTCCTTGCACGCATCCTCGACAGCCGCAACAGGCTTCGATCTCGCGACCTCAAGCGGCGCCTCACCTTCGATTTCCGGCCTCTCGAATTTCATGGCAGAGATCGCTTGCTTCAGAGACGATGCGGACGTAAGCGAAGTATTGTTGTCAATTGCGCCGTGTTTCTCATAAATTTTACCGCCATTAACAGCAGCTTCCATATCCGAGCACACAGGTTTCTTAATTTTAAACTAAACCTTGGAATTCGGCACTAGGCCAGTCGACTGGCATCAAAGAGATATCAAATCTTGAAAATTTGTGGAAAAAAAATCCTTTCAATATACAATTAACTTCTTCCGATTACTAATAAAGGGAGAATGTCCGGCCAAATCGAGACGGAAGGTCTCAATATCTAATTTATTTAAGCCAGTAATATGCCGCGTCAAAGTACTACTACGGTGTTATAGCACAAATCATGCTTGAATTATGGCGATACATTGCAACTAATTTGACTTTATTTTTTCTTCCCTATATTCTTAGCTTTAATGGCGGCGACATTTCTGCCCAGAATAAATGGCTTTACAACTGTAGATGCTCGTGCTTGGTCTGTCTAACAGGGCTTTCTCCATGGAAATTAATACATAACACCTGTACTGTGCATTGACAAAAAGTAATAACGGGCAGGCAGTGGGCACCACTGAAACGTGCATTGTGATTCGAACCCGGGATGTTCGGACGCCCCCTCAATTGATAATCGTATTGACTAGGCTATAGAATCTGCTAGAACTTTGAAGAAGAAGTAATGAGAATGTTTGACTCTTTTTTAATAAAGAAAAAGTTTATAATATTTAGGAGTATTTTTTTTAATAAAAGAAAAATTTTATAATATTTAAGGTTATTGATTTGATTTAGTTTTTGTTAATACAATTTTAAATTCTGATGTGATTAACAAGGCATCTCTCAATTGATAATCTTATGATTAGGTTAAATCGTATTGACTAGGCTATAGAATCTGCTAGAACTTTGAAGAAGTAATGAGAATGTTTGATTTTTTTTAATAAAGAAAAAGTTTATAACTTTGAAGAAGAAGTAATGAGAATGTTTGACTTTTTTTCAATAAAGAAAAAGTTTATAATATTTAGGATTATTTTTTTTTAATACAAGAAAAAATTTATAATATTTAAGGTTATTGATTTGATTTAGTTTTTGTTAATACAATTTTAAATTCTGATGTGATTAACGAGGCATTTCTCAATTGATAATCTTATGATTAGGTTAACTTTGAAGAGATAAGGAAAATGTTTGATCATCTTTTTTAAATAAGAAAAAGTTTATAATATTTAGAGTTATTTGTTTAGTTTTTGTTAATATAATTTTAAAATTTTGATGTGATCAACATTGTATGTAGATATATGGATTGGGTGTCAGTGAGGAATGGTCGTTCATTGTCATCTGGCGTACTTGAGGAGAGTGCGGAGGATGTCGTGACGGAAGGTCCATTGTCATTTGGCGTACTTTAGGAGAGTGTGGAGGATGTCGTGACAGAAGGGCTCGTCTTGTCGAATATCCTTCTCCCACAAGCGTGCGATCATACAACTTATTGGGACATTCATTACACAGTGCAGGAGTAGGTGGGGAATGACCTCCAGGAGGATCTTAGGGCAGTTCACAATTATGTAGATCGTCATGACTATTAATGGCTCTAGTTACCTGGTACATTTCACTACTATGGTTATGATGATTGTTGGTTGGTTAAACATGATAGAGAGGAGCCCTTCAGCATGCTCTGACCTTTGTTGGTGGTTTTTGTTGGATCTCCGGTGCTTGTCTGACCCGTTTTCTGTCTTTTCTCGTGTTCCCTCTGGCCATCTCTCGTCTTTTACCTTTGTGTTTCCATGGCTCTGTGTGTTGCCAGAGTAAAGAAAGCCTCGATCAGGAAAACCCGTGCCACCTTGGCTACTATGGATGTTGCAGAGTTTTATGTTGTCTGTCCCTCAAGAGTTTCAAGTTGTCATGACTACCCATAACTAGTTTTTGTTAATACAATTTTAAAATTTTGATGTGACCAACATTGTATGTAGATACATGGATTGGGTGTCACTTGGTGAGAGGGATGGTCATCCATTGTCATCTGGCGTACTTGAGGAGAGTGCGGAGGATGTTGTGATGGAAGGGATCGTCCCATTGGATATCCTTCTCCCACGAGCGTGTGATTATACATATTATTGGGACATTCATTACACAGTGCAGGAGTAGGTGGGCAATGACCTCCGGGAGGATCTTAGGACAACTCCCAGTTATGTAGATCGTCATGACTATTAATGACTCTGGTTCCCTGGTACATTTCACTATTATGGTTATGATGATGGTTGGCTGGTTAAACATGATAGAGAGGAGCCCTTCCCGTGTTCCCTCTGGCCATCTCTCGTCTTTTACCTTTGTGTTCCCATGGCTCAGTTTGTTGCCAAAGTAAAGAAAGCCTCGATCAGGAAAACTCGTGCAGCCTTGGCTGTTATGGATGTTGCAGATTTTTATGTTGTATGTCCCTCAAGAGGTTCAAGTTGTCATGACTACACCGAAGGAGGATGTCAAGATAATTCGGGTTGCCTAGGACGATGAGGTGATTGATGCTCAAGTGGGGGACATAATTCCATATATGGGCTCTACCAAAACCAGGGAGTCCAAATTCTACAGAACCTTGGAATTGTACTGGCATACAAAGACCATGGTTGCTCAGGGAATGGTCCCAAAGGAATAGGACTACAGGCAATTTAAGCAACAATTGGAAGCCCTAGAGGACCAAAACCGGTTGCTCATTACTTTGGTCTCCTGGTTAGTGAAGCGCAATGGGGGTTCATTCCAACTCTCTCGGGATGGGTGTCAATGGGTGTGGGATTCAATGGACGCATGACTCCAAGCCAACACCTCTGCCCCTACCTCCCAAGTGCCTCATTTTCACAGTGGACAGTGACCTCACTCTTCTTTGTCTGACTCTATATTAGTTCCTTTTGTTTCATATGTTTGAGTTTAAAAATTATAACTATCTAGTCTACTTATTTAACGGTTTTTTAAACTCTTGATTAGTCACATTTATGATTGATTATTCTTTTGATTCAAACTTTGTTTCCCTCTTTGGGAAGACAAACAATTATGGATTTTTTTGGGTATGGTTGGAAAAACCTTATGCTATCTAGATTATTAGAGAGCATGAATCTATTTACATTTTGTTCATAATTGAATAGAAAATACCTACTTACAAAAAAAACATTGTATGCATATAAAATCTGGTTATTTGAATTCTCAACAATTGATATATGTAATTTTAGTAATTTAAAATTATAAATTGACCAAAAATTATATAGCAAGATTTCAGAGATGAATGAAAAAAGTATAATTAACCTACTTCCTTATATAGAAAAAAAAATAAACTTTTAATTTAATTTTTAACTCATAACTAATATTCAATATTTCCATTTAATCATAATTAAAATTATTTAAAAAAATCATTCAACATCTTTAATCACCTTGCCCTTTAAACACATGTAAAATCTCCATATTGAACCCCTAACCTTTAAACACAGGTAAAATTCCCGTATTAAAACTCCCTATTGTAGATTAACAATCTTTTTTTAACTTCTCATATATCAAACAATAATATTAAAAAAAAATATTATAAAAAAATATAATTTTAATTCGGCCTCTTGGAATAAATTATCCCTATAATCATTGTACACTTTTGCCTTAAGTCATCAAGAGTCATCAAGGGTAGGTATTTTGTAGAAATTAATAAGATATGCCTTTTGACGTTTTCTTTTGTATTTCATACTTTTCGATGTTTTGAAAGATAAGATTGTTTTAGTTTAAAGATTTTATGAAATGATTTTTTTAAGTGATATTTTTTGGGGATGTGTATTTGAAATCTGGTGAAAATTTGTTAGATTTGTAGATTTGAGTTATTATTTATATAGAATTCGAGTGTTTTTTAGGTTTTTCAACATGATGAATTTATTTTTGCATTCATAAATGGATTTTAAATAACAAAAAGTAGTGATTTTGTACAAATTTACGTCATCCGATTCCAGCGAAAAAAACAATTTTGTAAAACAGTTAAACAACACCTTGAATTATCCTTAACTTTATTTTGTACTTTAAAAATGTAGTGAAACATATAAATTGCTTAATTTTTTTAAACTATAAAATGTATTTCCATTAAAATTAAAAATATGAAGTAAATATGTCATTAAAGATAAAATGTACTCTAACTAAAATTAAAAAATATGAAGTAACATGTCACAAAGTTGCAACCTAACTTTGGTAGGAAACATAAAACAAAATAAGTAATTATATTAGTGAAAGCACATTGTCATATCATGCAATTATTCGGATAGTGTAATGTCCCCACCCTTTAGAGAGGTGATGAGGAGACCTTCGCTGGCATGGCACCCCACTAGGTCATAGTCTCATTACTGAAGGGGGAAAGTCAAGAAGTTAAAAGTTATATTTTAAGTTGACTTAAGAAAGGAAAGAGATAAAGGAGTAAAAGATAACTCAACAAGAATAGAAGATCAACCCTGAGTTAACCTAACTCAACAGAAATTAGAAGGAAAAGTATAAGTAAGAGGTCAAGTGCACCTATTACTCATTTTGGTTTTTGATTAGCATTTGTTATTGCTCTTGAGCATTCAGTTGGGGTTTTGTTGTACAAACCGTTGTGAGCGACTCAGTGGTGAAATATTCACTTACCTTGTTCCATAGCTTGGTCTATGGGATGAAAGACTCATCCACACCATTCTAGTCTCATCCCATCTCCATCTATCGCCTATGGTAGCAAGTTGTATTGTTCTTGTGTTTCAAGCAAGGGTGCACCATCATTTGAAGGGAGGTTCGATCCAAGCAGATCCTCAGGGCCTAGGGCCATTCCGGATAAGCCAATTTTTGTTGGCAGGGGCATGACTATCAGTTTGAGGGATTTTCTGAGGGTTATCATCATTCTACATTCCGACAGTTGGGACATCTTACTATATAGGGACGCCTTTGGTAATTCGGCAGAAAAACTCATATCTAGAGATATATGCTTGAGATTCCAGTCCAAACTCTCCAATTTAGATTCTCATACAGTCCGACTATATTCTTTGAGAGTTTCAGAGCATTTTGAGGCTTCCTTCAGTTGGGCCGATTTATTGAGGGCTTCAGCATTCTACCAGATGTCCAAATTCCCAAAAACACTCTCAAAACCTGTAGATCTGGTTTTGAGAGTGGATTTGGGAGTTTGGAGATCTGGGTTTTCCTTATAGTTTCTCGATCTATCAGTTGGTATATTTGTTAGGGTGATTGGACTCTTTTGGTAGCATGGCAGAATTTTTGAGGGCTTCATCATTCTAGCAGATGTGGCACTTTCCATTTTGGAGGTTGAGCATTAGTACCGCTCAGACTGCTTTTGATTCAACATTGCATATCCACTTTGAGGCTTTGTTTGTATTGTCGGAGCATTTTTGTAGTACCATATTCATCGCTTGTATATAACTGAGGTTTGTCTGCATCATTCATCTATTGTATTGATCTTACATTGCTCATAATAAAAAGGTCTCCATCTTTTCTCATGTGCTTGTACATCTTGAATATATATTGTGATCTCCATGTTGATGAATCTCAGATGCACCTTCAATAACTCAATAAATTAGTAGTAGTTATGATTCCAAGAAAGAATTTGGTTTGGGATCATTACGTGGTATCGAGCCTTGATCCTCCAAACCCGTGGAGAGACTGCCACGCGTAAGCATGTGGGAATTGTTATGGGCCTGAGGAAGAAAAACAGCGCCAGTTGAAACAGAGGCTAAAATGGAAGGGTCAGGGGATGACCATGAGACTTAGGGATTGGATCTCTTAGTAACTCAATTTGGTAAGTTCCAACAAAACATGAAACGCATAGAAAGCACATTGGTCTGACAGATGGATGAGTATCAAGAAACCAAATAAGGGGACAGGCCGAAATCTCAACCTTGAAGAAAAGCTGCTGAAGAGAATCTAAATGAACAAGAATCCAAACTAGGATAACTACCTTCTCGATGCAACCCATCGGCAAAGATCATGATACGTATGGGAATAATGAGGTTGGAGGGTCCGGAGGAACCCATGAGGAATCTCGTGATATAACCCGGAGAGCACTGTGTGGTACCGCTCCATATGTGAGATGGGTAGGACCAATCATAGGCCATACGCGCCAATGTTCACAGATGAACCGCTAGGCTAACACTCAAGTAGCAGAGCTAAACCCAGACCATACATTACCACATTTACAGATGAGCAAGGAAGCAAGAGTTGAAGATTTTGTGGCACAATTAGCCGAGTACCGTGAATACTACAGTTTGGATATGAAAGTTCAAAGACGATGTCCCTAGACCAGTATTGTAAACTGTGTCGTAAACCACTTAGGACGAACTAATGTGGGCAAATTTGAGCTGAGCCGAAGGGCAGGGAAGATAAAGATTCCATAATTTGATGGTACGGTTAAGATGACAGCACAATCATGGGTGCGGAAGCTGGATACTTACCTGCATTTTAACCCCATGAGAGAGATGGAGGAAATCAATTTTGCCACTATGTACTTCGATGGAAAATCCCGTGATTGGTGGTACCATGGGCTAACCACACTAAGCCACAACCAGATTGTATCCTAAACAGAATTCACTCAGAGGCTCAAATCTATCAATGAGCCTCACTCCTCTTAGGGAGATCCTTGAGTTACATTTCTGAGAGCTCACTCAACTCAAGCAAACATGTACGGCCGAGGCATACATTGATGAGTTCCAGAATTTGGCAGTGATGGTGCAAGATAAGTCCCCAACTAGTCTTATGATGCTCTTTATAGAAGGATCGATGGAACCCTTGAAGAGTTGGTTTAAGGCCTTCAAGCCTACCAACATTCTCGTTCTATACGGGAAGCCATTTGGAAGATGAGGGACCTCCAGTCCACCGGTAAACAAAAAATTATACCCGCACTCACCTCTTAGCAAAGGGTGGAAGAGATCAAAGGCCTCCAATAAAACCAGGAAGGATCGGACCCTAAGGGTTATGACAAGGGCCATGGCGTATCATATTATCAACACCGTATAACCGAAGGAAGCAACTCCTCAAGCCACATGCAAGGAGCTATAAACCTCACACAAGTACGGGATCTAGTGACGTACATTACATTGAGGTCACTTCGGATGACGAAGAAGAGGATGAGTATGACGATACAAAACAAGGAGGTTGAAATGTTAGAGGCAGCAGAAGAGGAGGAGGTTCCAGAACTAGACTTTGTGGCTGGAGAGAAGGCTACGTTATCATCTATCTTTGGGGTACCCAAGTTCAACACCCTTAGGATGAGAGGGGTCTTGTTAAGGGATGTAGAGTGTCATTTCCATTACGCTGAGGAGCTTCCACAATTCTTACATTGATGCAACATTACCTAAGAGGAGGCAATATTACCTACGAGTTTGAAGGATTCAAAGGGAGGTAGTAAGTGGTAGTGTCTATGCCCTAATGATATTACTCGTGTATTGGCTGAAACTCACCTTTGGGAAGGCATGAGCAATCGATGTATATGTATTTTGATCTTCCGATACCAACATCATCCTAGGTGCTATTCAACACTTTTAGACCCATCACCACAAATTACAAGACTACAGTCCTTATGGAGGAAGGAGGACGAAGAGCTGTGCCTCGAGGCAGGTAACTCCGCCAGAGTGGTCATGGCCAAGAGGATGCAGCGCTTCATCTCTAAGGGAAGAAATTGTGGCGGCCAACTCAATGCAAGGTTCCAACATCGGGTGGATGAGAAGGGAAAGGTGCATTACACACCGCAGATCAAAAGAATCCTTGACAAGCACCGTAAAGTGTTTGGGCCAATTCTTCCAAAGCACCTTCTATTGTGGGTTTGAGCACATCATTGAGCTAGAAGGGCTAAGCCCGTTATCACCACATCTCTATTAGCATCCCAAGAAGTATAAAGATCTAGATAGAGAAGGCCATCAAGGAGTTTCTAGACATGGGACACATAAGACAAAGTTCAAGCCTAGTTCGGTTTCACAAGAAGCCTGGCGAAGCAGCGATAGAACGCATGAGAATGTGCATTGACTTCCTAGTTTCTTGAATAAAAAGACGATAAAAATAGGTACCCCATACCCGTAGATTGATGAGTTGTTGGATGAGTCGCATAAGCTTTATATATTTCACAAAAATTGATCTTTCTCACCATCAAACAAGATGAGGGAGGAGGACATCTCAAAACAACCTTTGAATACCATGGCCATTACGCTTTTGGTGATGCCCTTTGCTAACTAATGCCCCGCCACATTTCCGCTTCCTACGAACCATGTTCAACAAAAACTGGTTACCTGTTGGTATTCTTTGATGACTTGCTCATTTACAAAGAATACCCGAGGAACGACCTTTGACATGTGGACCAAATCTTTTCAATCATGGAAGAACATTCACTATATGCCAAGGAATCCAAGCGTGAGTTTGGGATGACAAAGTTACTCTACTTGGGCCACATCATAGGAGCAAAATGGATACGTGGAGAGAAAATAATAGCCATTAGGGTATGGCCTACTCCGAAAACACTCGCAGAATTGAGGGGATTCTTGGGTCTATGCACATACCATAGGAAATTTGTCGGTTTTCTCAACCGTAAGACCCTTGACCTGACTAATCGTGTAAGGTCCTTCAAATGGAATGATGAGGCCCAAGTCAATAAGGGAGAAATGAAAGAGTCATGAGCACTCCAATTAGTTCTAGTTTTCCCGATTGCACTTTCACTTTGAGCGATGCCCTGGGAAGGTATAGGGGCTTTGTTGATGCAGAACAGACACCCACTTGCCTATGAAAGTCAGAAACACAGGGGTCCTGAACTACTTCACAACATTTACCGACAAAGAAATGTTGATATCATGCACTAGCCACCGCAACATTTGGTAGGTGCAAGGTTTGTGGTCAAATCGCCATCTTCATTATAATAGTCTTAAATATCTATTGGAGCGTATGATTTACCGAAAGACAGAAAAATGGTAAGAAAATACAAGCCTCTACTACTTATATTACTGAATTCAATAAAGGAAAGAACAATGCAGCATCGCATGCATCCGCATACATCCATTTTTCCATGTCCAAGATGTCACGACCGGAAGGAAATCACTTGATAAGTGGAATATGCAGCTGATCGTTTGTCAATTGTTGGATGGAAAAATACAGAATGACAACTTCAGTATCATAAATGACCCATCTATTACAAAGGTCTGATCTTTTTAGTTCATGGATCACCAAAGCTAAGATCTGCATGCATGTCATAACTCACAAATGGCATCGTAAGTAATGCTAGCGACATACAGGCGTGAGAGAAAGGTTTGCATGGAGGCCTCAAGGAAGATGTGATGAAGCACGTCAAAGAATGCACTACATGCCACAGAAAACAAGGGATGAGTAATAATAATAACTCCGCATTAGATTTCATTCCCAACTCCATTCCGTATACCGTTGCGCATATCCATGGATTTCATCACCGGGCTGCCCAGAGCACAAGGGAAAGATTGCATTTTCGCGGTGGTAGACAGTTGACGAGGTTTGCACACTTTTTTCCCATAGCCACTTGTGCTGCACTGAAGTTTGTGGCCGAATTATTTTTCAGAGGTGTTCAGACTACACGACATACCCAAAACCATCATCAGTAACAAGGACAACAGATTCATGAGGCACACGCTTTGGCGTAGAGTTGTTCGGGATTAGTGGCACGGTGCATTGACTCCTAGTACTAGCTATCACCCCTCTCAGACGGATGGTCAATCATAGTCAACAATGGGTGGAAGGTTACCTCAATCACGAGCAGGACAACAGAAAGCATGGGTCGATGGTTACATTTTGGGAGAATATCGCCACAACACCACCCAACATACATCCACAGGCATGTCACCCTTAGATGAGAAGAAGCATGATCCTTTATCATTTGTGGAGACAGCATTTGGTGACAAAAGAGGGGTCTGGGATGGTACATGATTGGCTGCCAACAGCATCCAAGACATTCTGTGGGAATTGAAGAACCATTTACGAGGGCACACAAACAAGCAAAGGCTGGGTCCAAGAAGACAAGCACAAAGTCAGATTGTACCTTTGAGGTTGGTGACCTAGTCTACCTAAGTCTCCAACCATACAGACAAGATTATATCAAGAGGAGTGGAGCATAAAATCTCCAAACCCGATTCTTTGTACCTTACAGGATCACTAGGAAGGTAGGGGTCGTAGCATATGAGATTGATCTACCACAACGCAACAAAATACACAATGTTTTACATGTGTCATGCTCAAAGAGAGCCATAGGCCAACACATCACTCCTATTGAGGAATTACCTCCCATGGATGAGGAGGGATAGCTTGTTTGATTCCAGAGGAGGTGTTAGAAGTCCCCTGAGAAGAGGCTCAAAACCAAGCATCAATGAGTATCCTGGACGTGGAAGGATTTACCCATTGAGGATGCCACTGGGAGCAGAAGCACGTGGTTAGAAAAGCAGGTTTGGAAATGCTTGAGGACAAGAAATCTTCATGTGGGAGGTTAGATTGTCTCCCACCCTTAGAGAGGTGATGAGGAGACTCAAGGGCCTGGGCACCCCTTACCTAGGGTCAAGGTCTCACACTGAAGGGGAAAAGTCAAGAAGTTAAAAAGTTATATTTTTAAGTTGACTTAAGAAAGGAAAAAGGATAAAGGAGTAAAAGATAACTCAATTAAGTAGAAGATTAACCCCTCTGAGTTAAACCAACTCAACAGAATTAGAAGGAAAAGTATAAGTAAGAGGTCAAAAATCCCATTACTGGCCTCGGCTTTGGGATTACATTTGCTATTTCTCTTTGAGTATTCCGCTTTGGGGTTTTGTTGTAATAAACCTTGTGAGCAACTCCAAGCAGGAAAATATCCACTCACCTTTGTTCCGCAATTGTCTCGGATGAAAGACTCCTCCACACCATTCTGGGGTCTCACCATCTGTTGTAGCACACTGGGTAGCAAGCTGCATTAATTCTGTGTTTCCAAAGAAGCTACCATCATCTGAGGGAGGTCTGGACCCAGCTTATCCCTGAGGGGCCCGGGGCCATTCCTATTTTACTTGGCTTGTTTGTGTAAGGACCACGCTGAGGGATTTCTCTGAGGGTTATCACTGTCTCTACATTTGTCTTTAGATTGTACTTTGGAGCCATAGGGGACGGCCCTCAGAATTCAAGAAAACTCGGGATCTAGAGATTTGTTTGAGATCCGAAAGTCCCAAACTATCTCCACGGGATTCTCAGTCATCTATATTCTTGGAGAGTTTCAGAGCATTTGGAGGCCTCTTTCATCATGGCCGAATTATCTAGTGTTTCAGTTATCCAGTGGGGTGTACCATTCAGGGAGGAATTCAGATTTATGGGGTTTGAGAGTGGATTTTGGGAATTTGGACATCTGGTTGTCCTTACAGCTTCGTCTCGATCTATCATTTGGCATACTGCAGATGATTGGACACTTTTGGTAAGATAAAAGGTAATTATTGAGGGCTTTGATTCTAGCAAGGACGGGTAATCTTTCCAGCTTGAGGTTGAGCATTAGTACTGCCTCACCCTTGATTCAAGATTCATTGTATATCCAGCCTTTGGAGGCTTATTTTGTATTGTCGAGAGAATTTTGTAGCAGCTCATATCTATTGCTTGTACGGCCATCTGAGGTTTATGCCAGATCAACCATCTATTGTATTGATCTTACATTGCTCATAATAAAAAGGTCAGATCTTTTCTTTTGCTTCTACATCTTGAATATATTGTGATGTCTATGTGTTGATGAATCTTGTATGCACTTAATAACTCAATAAATTAGTAGTAGTTAGTGATTCCAAGAAAGAATTTGGCTTGGGATCATTACAGATAGTGCCTATGCCATAAGGAGGGTATTTGTCCTCGAGGGTTGACCCCATCATTTTGTTACAGGCTTGGAATCAATGAGAATTAGTTCCCATTCATCGTTGCCTCACTTAAGAGCCTCATGTCTCTCTAGTTCGAAATGGCTAGGGGAAGAATGAAAAACATATCAAAGCTTTGGACTTTAGGAACATGAGATGGAAGCCAACTCATGTGCCTCTCTTGGCACTCATGAACCGTGTAGTAAGCATTGTGTTGAGGGAAAAATCAACAAAATCTTGAGAATGAGTAGAATGTATGGGCAAGTTCTCATAAGGGGGATCTTGTTCATAGCATTACATTATTTCCAAAAAGTCCATCCACTAGTATAGATATGCCAACTCTATCACTTTTTTCCTCGGTTGCACCTAGATCTATAAAGGTAAATGGAAACAAATTACAGATCCATCATGTTAGGTAAATCTCTTCGAATGTTCTGCAAGGTAAATGGAAATAAATTACAGATCCATCATGCTAGGTAAATCTCTTTGAATGTTCTACACTTGTAAACAAGCATTTATTTCTTGTTTTCCTTATACGACACAAGATATATCCACTCTAATCATTTGACATCTTGCATGAATCTCAATAACCCATGGGAGAGTATCTCCTATGAATGTTGGCCTCCAATAATGAGAGATAAGATCAACTAACTATATAACTCTTGAAGGTCCAGTGCCAAGCATATTTAGCAAAATCACAAAATCATAACAATTGTTTAATGGTCTCATTCTTTTCATAGAAGGGCATTTAGGTTGCAATACCCCTAAATTTTTAAGATGTTGGCCTCTAGATACGTCACTATGAATTAAGGGTAAAGTAAAACAAGCATTTCTGGCTTCCAAAAGGGCTTTCCGAACATTAGAGGAAATTTTGGGTTAAAATAAGTCTTATAAGAAAAAATAAAGTTGATGAGTTGGAAATTCAATAACCAAAATCATTTCAAACTTTTGGGTCAACCATAATAGTTGAATTGGACATCTAAAAATCAAATAAGTTTATTTGTCACATTTTCATTTGACAATAATTAACCACACATAAACCACACCTTAGAGAAGATCTTAATGAGATTATCCTTGATATGATAAATATATATTTAATATTTTATAATACCACTACCTCCACACATTAAAATATATATATATTCCCCTTTGAGTGGGTCTAATGGTTAAGAACATGTGTTTCCTCTTAAGAGGTCACAAGTTCAAATCCAGAGGGTTATAGTGTAATGTTTAGACATGGGGCAGACTCGTTTTTTAGCTTGAGAGACTATCATGGTCTTTAAGATTGTGAAGTGGTTATTCCTATGTTGTAGAGTTTGTAAATATTAATATAGTTGGTTTATTTACAAAAAAATAAATTAATTGAATATATCAAAAAGAAAATTTTATCATTTTTATATGAAAATAATAAAATTACTCGAAGATTTGTCCAAATAAATTAAGTTTATAACGTGAGTGTAAAATTAAGTTTATATGATAATTACAAATCATTTCAAAAATTAGAATAAATTTAACTATTGTAAATTATAGAATAGCTAAAATTTGATTATAGTTAAAAAACTGTTTTAATAAGACAAGTTTTTATTATGATTATAAAAAGATGTTTCATTATAGTGATATGTTTCATTATTTCATTAGAATACATTTAGTTATAGTGAACTATAAAATAGCTCAAATTTGGTTATAATTAAAAAAAAATATTATAATAAGGTTAGTTGAAATTTAGTTATAGTTGAAAAAATATTTTAATAAGGTAAGTTTTTCCTATGATTACAAAAAATTGTTTCATTATAATAATATGTTTAGATAGTAAGATATTATGTGGTGATTTTATTATAATAATAAAAGTCAAAATAATAATAATAAAATATTATATTATTTGCCTTGATTTAAAATTTTGTTTCATTTACAATGTTTAACTTAAGTATATTTTTATTTTAATTAAAATAAATAAAAAAACATATTTATTTCTCATATTATTGGTGAAAAACTTTAGGGTCTTATTGCCCAACTAGTTGCGTTGATTAATAAATTTACATCGTGATAGCGTGGATTAATAAATGTACCCATAAGTTGTCAATTGTGTGATGCATGGATTAATAATTTACCCAGTGGCGGTGTGGATTAATAAATGTATATGTAAGTTGTGGCCGATCTATAGGCTTTTCTTAATATCCAATCTTCTTTGTAGCTACGGAACGGTTATCTGAATCGAAGCCATAAAGGGAACTGTGTTTATTATCATGTTGTTTATTCAAGGATACAGTTCGGATTGTTGTTAGTATATTGCAAGCTGAGGGTTTTTTAGTTGTATAGTTATGTGCAGGATGTACAAATCACGCCATATTCACAATTCACTTCATCTTCGGATTGTTGTTAGGATATTGCAAGTTGAGGGTTTTTTAGTTGTATAGCTATGTGCAGGCTGTACAAATCATGCCATATTCACAATTCACTTCATCTCTTTGTATATTCTCAGACATTTCATCTACGCAGTTTTCTTTCATTGTTTGATACTATTCATACAATTTATAGGAATAACTGCCAATGCATCTTCAAAAACTAATCCTCTGAGGCAGAGAAAAAGAGTAGACGTCAATCCGGCTAATTTGAAGCAAGCCAAAGATGGCAATGGCTTCATTAAATGGTGGGTTCTCTTTGTCTCTATCTCTCTTTAAATTTGTTCTCATGTATTTTCTAGGGTTTCATTGACTCATTCGACAGTTTCAATGATGGGTTCCTAATGCAACGATGTCTACAACAAGCATGTTCATGTGGCACTTTATGATATGCACGATTGCAAACTTGAAGATAAGATCTTGTCTAACTTTGGTGAGAAAAAATTATGTTTCTTTCAACAGGGTTTGATCGTTGGACCTAATTGTTCGGAAAGGCTTGCATGACATTGCTAAGTTGTATGACGATTTAATTGAAGAATTGTTATTGAAACTGCAATTGTGTTTCCCAGCTTTAAACATTCTTATTACACAGTTGCAGTGGCATGATGACCATTTTTGGCTACTTGACTATGGGTTTCTTCTTGATTTCGAGTCTAAGAAGTGACTTGTGATGGAAATGACCAGACTCACATAATCACATGAGACTCAATAAATATAAACCCTTGGTATTGTCATTTCCCAGGTAAAGAATATATGGGGACCATTTTTGGTGGTTGCACCTACTTCTGTGTTGAATAATTGGGTTGATGAAATAAGAAATTCCTGCCCTGATTTGAATATTATCCCTTATTGGGGTGGACTTCAAGAACATATTATAATATATTTCAGAAAAAGATAAACCCTAAGCAACTTTATCGAAGGTTCACAATTTAGTTTTTCTTATTTAACTGATTCTTTACTTTTATTTTGTGATATTTTTTCATATGGTTTTCAATGAATAATGTATACGATATCTTAGATGGAAGTGCTTATGTATTTTCCTTCCTTTGCAAGGAAGTAAGTTGTCACATACTCATTACAAGTTACCAGCTAGTAGTAAATGATGAGAAGTACCTCATGCAAGTTAAATGGAAGTATATGATTTTAGATGAAGCTCAAGCCATTAAAAGTGCATACAGTTAGTTTAAATCTAGTTTCTTGATTTCACTCTCTGGTTTGAACTACCATTTGGTATGCAATGCTTGAGCAATATGAAGTCCTTTGATGTGTTACATACATGTGCACTGCCATTTCAAAAGGATAATTAGGATTTTTAGGCACTTCCATTTTCCCTTTTAAGCTTTGAGCTATTTGTATTTTCACAATTTACAATGGAAAAAACGGTCTTGCTTATTGAAACTCTTATTCAAAATAACATGTCAAAGCTTTGGGCACTACTTCATTTTATTATACCAACATTATTTGATAGTCATGAGAAATTCGATGAATGGTTCTCAAAAGGGTATAGCCTTATTCACTGATCTTGTTTATTTTTATTTTTTTGCATTTATGTGACCAAATCGCCCTTACTATGGCAACGATCAAAAGAGGATTTTAACACTTCAAGCAATGATTTTTTTTGCATAGACTTAGTTGTCTACCTACTTAAATTGTTTTTGTGTCACGTATTCATCTTGTCTCCCTCACTAATGCTACATGACAACTTGGCAGGGACTAAGTTGTCATGCAACACTTGTTTAAATTAGATTTTCTAAATATTGTTGACTAAATTTTAGTATATCCTTTAAATTAAAATTTATTATTAGATATTAAAAAAATAATTGTGCAACATAATAAATTTTAAAAAGAAAAATATTGTAAGTTATCTTTTATCCACTACCAATTATCATTTATTATATGTGCACAATAAATGGTAATTAACATTTATTGTATGTGTAGGAGAATTTAAAATTCTCATTATTATTTTTAACTCTCACCTCTTAACTCTACATTAATCCAACTTAAACCTTCACTAGATAAACCTCTAACTTAGTGTGATGTGGCATACAGTCTTGTTATTTTATATTTTTCTCAGGAGGCCCATTTTAGACCAAAATTTCCTCTAATTACGCAGGGAATTATAACAAAGCAACATGTTAGGGCCAAGAAAGACAAGGTAAATAAGGAATACCAATAGCTTGTACCTCATAAAGATAGTAAATAAAGAAATGACTCATATATATAATGTTGGTAACTAGATCTATCTATCTAAGCACTCCTTGGAAATGGAAATTCTAGAATATCACCTTCAAATCAAAGAAGTCTTACAGAATGCTAATAGGATTGACTATCCATAGGGTCAGGTAAATGAACTATAGGTATGCAGATGAGCATTGATCCATTAAACTTTCTTGGGTACTTCATCCCACAACAACCTACAAATGGGAAAAAGTGTTGCATGGCCCATGTTATCCCAAATATCGGTATTGACGTTATTGTGTGTGCGTTAGATGGATTTTGATAGCATTTAGAGGAAGGAATGAAGTGTATACGATTTCATGCCTACATGGGTGGGAAAATTAGAGTGAGTGCTCTACCTCAAGTTGAGCACCATTCATAGGCCTTGGCAGATTGAACGTAGTATGTGGCAAAGAATCTAACTTTGGATTATTCTCATCCAAAAGTCATTATTTCATATATGAGCTACGACATGTAATATTTTTTTCAATGACTCCAGTCATTGAAGAATTATGTTTCACATTGAGGGAATCCTAACCCTTCAATGATAGTTAGTGTTATGGTGAAATCCATTCCTCATTGAGACTTAGTGACAAACAACTAAGACACTACATCAACTTCCACTTTTCCTAGCTCATCCCAAGGACAAGATCCCTCCTAACAACATGTGTGGGTGACATCCAATGACATGAATATTCAAACATTAAATTGAACATATTATTCACGTAATTAGAATCTTCCAACATAAACACTACTCAACAATCTTCTTGTTCCATTCCATATCCCTTGACCCCACCCCTCATGTTCTCAAGTTTTTCCTTTGGAGGACCACACACGATCCTCGTGCTAGGTCTTCTCATAGTTACAATATTGTCTAAGATTTTCCTCATTGTCCTTGTTCTATGTTGTCTTTATAGATTCTCCAAATGTGTCCTCCCTAATGAAAGAATGTGCTCAATTCCATAAGAGGAGAAGACCTTAGAATTCTCTATTATCACATTTGACTTGCAAAATGAAAAACCATGTCCCCCCTATTCCATTTCATTTCAAATCCTTGTCAATGCCAAAACACTAATTATTCATCAATGAATCATGGATGAGGGAGTTTCCACTTACATCATGTATTCCTTGGTTTGGGAGAAATTAGATTCTCTAGTGTTAGTACCTTCGATTATCACCTTACAAGCCTTTGACAATAGGGTTTTCCCACACTTTAGGGCCTCAAATGTTTCCATCAAAATATTGGATAAAATAGTCTTAATTGACATAGAAGTCATTCAATTCCCCATTTGATTACAACATGCTTCTAGAACATATTTCTATGTATGTCATGAAGGTCGATGTCTCATCAATCTTATGCATTATGTAGTTCCCCCATGAAGGTAAAGTTGTCACCATGAATCAAATTAGATATTACGAACCCCACCCATGTTCTGATCTAGGTGGATATCGGTGGCCACCCACCTATTCCATTGGCTCAAAGAACGGTGTTTTTTTCATTTTGGCAGTTTTTTACAKCTTTTTAGGTCCCAAACTTTCGAGGCCATTTTGAGGCCCTAAACAATGTTTTTTGGGCTCAGCAACACCTAGGATGTAGTTGTAAGAAGATGYTAGGATAAATGGATTGTATACTCCTCGGTGATACCTTTCCAATGGTGTATCAAGCRCCCCAAACAGAGATTGTATGCAAAATTTACACCCTTGGGAAGTTGGCATATCAACTACCCCCATCAAGGCCCACAAACCTTTTGGTGTTTCATCTCCCGGGGTTAGGGTTTTGGATTTTTAGGGTTTTATCATTTATGTTTTATGTTAAAAATGCCTTTGGATCCTCATTGTACTCATATTCTTGCGAATGATTGTAGTTGTCACATCTCTAGTCATAGTTAAGTTGCCACCATTCAAGCAAGTTTGTTTCAGTTTGCATTTTTACAATTTCAACATATTCTCTTTATTAATAGAAGTCAAGTTTTTGTGTATCTCTATGTGTTTATTTGCTATACATTTGTATCTCATTTCGTTCCATTCTAAATATGGATCAATGGTATGAGAGCGGTCTTCTCTTTATTTTTTTCTTTGTGCATGTCCCCAACGAGGTCCGGGAACAAGGAGTTGGGACTCGAAGTAGTTGAGCCATTTCAAGGTCGTCCTCTCCGTCCCCGATGGCCTCCCATGGTAGAAGAAAAGAGAGACGAGGGAGTAGGAGATCATTTTAATTTGTTTCTTAAGGAATCCCTCTTGTGAAAAAGGAATGAGATGATGGATAATTTTTCACAGATCCTTCGATGGTTGTCAACAGATGATGCATCTTCATCAAGAATCCACTTTGGAGGTGCCGCCCCTTTCAAGGGACAAGTGAGCTTTTATATTTTTGTGTTTGAAGGTCAAATAGATGCATATGTTGTAGATAAATGGTTGAATATAATAGAGGGGTATTTTTCAGTCCACAATTTTTACAATAAAGAAAAGATTACCTTTGCAGTCCTTAAGGCTATCCCCCATGTCAAGGATTGGTGGGAAACTTACTGTGAACAAAGGGCCACTGAGGAATATGCAATATTTGTGGTAGCACCCACTTGGGATTCTTTCAGGGATGCTATTAAGGAACAATATTACCATGTTGTAAGCTATGATGACCAGTATACAAGATGGACCACACTATGACAGGAAAGGGACCAGACGGTACTAGAGTTCACAAATATCTTCCATACGTTGTGCACCAAGCTAGTTATCAAAGACTATGAATGACATCGAGTGCTCAAGTACCTTGGAAGTCTGCATAGATACATCCAAACAGAAATGGATTTTCTCGTCATCTCATCACTGGGTGTGGCTTATCGTTATGTTGTCAAAATCGAGCAGAAATTTAAATAGAAAAACCAGGAATTTGGATCTGCAAATTCCTCACAGCAGAAGCATGGAAAAGATGGCCCCAACAAATATAAAAAAGTACAGAGCAAGGATGGAAACGTTTAGAACAAACAATCGAAGTCACAACCAAATAAGGGTAATGAGAAAACGAAGAAAGACATTGGGAATTGGTGTGAATTCCATAAAATTCCCTGGCATAACATCGATGAATGTCGCTCAAAGAATTCGTTGGTGGCTAAGTTGAAATCCTCAGAGTCAGAGGTAGATTTTGAATCTGAATTAGATCTAGACAAGGGGAAGTGGATCATTGATGCATAACCTAATGTCATTCTCGCTACCACTAAGATCCAACCAAGTGAGCCAGAATAACCAAAGGAAGGTGAGTGCCTTTTCTGCTCGTAGATGTGGGTGAAGGGTGCTCCGCTGCATTTCATTGTCGATAGCAGAATTCAAAAGAACCTGATCTCAGCAGAGGTCATCAAGCAGTTGGACCTACCAACAACACCACACCTGCATCCCTACACCACCGAGTGGCTCTACCAAGGGAGAGATCTCTGCTTCAGTCAACAATGTCGCTTTCCCTACAACATAAAATCCTTCAAGGATGAGGTATTGTGTGATATTTCCCCCCTTGAAGTTTGTGATGTTATTTTAGGCCAACCATACTTGTGGAAATGACATGATTTATATGAGTCTAGACGTAGCAGTTTTATTATTACATTGGGTAAACAATTGTACATGATACCAGAGGTAGCTCCACCTACCATTATTTCTTTTATCTCTACTAAGAAATGTAAGAATGTCATTTCCCATACTGGGGAAAAAATTGTCTTCATGATTCTCTCTCACAATGAATAGAAGGTTTCAACTACATCCATGGCCTATGTACACAGCCTCTTCACACAACAGCAGCAGGGGGACAAGATCGTGGAAGAATACAAAGACATATTCTCCTCACCCATCGCGGTATTGTTGCACTATCAGTTCAAACATTCAATTGATCTAACCCCTAATGTGCCTCTACCCAATGGGCTAGTCCATCACTGCTCACTGATGGAAAATGAGGAAATCAAGAGCCAGATCTAAGAATTGCTTCAAAAGGGGCACATTTGACCCAGCTCCTCACCCAGTGGGAGCCCGATTGTACTCGTCTAGAAGAAATATGGGACCTGATGACTCTACATTAATTATATATCCCTCAACAAAATCACAGTCAGGAATCGGTACCCAATTCCACAAATTGACGACCTTCTTGACCAACTCAAGGGAGCCAAGTACTTCAGTAAGATTGGCCTGAATTCTGGATACCACCAGGTCCCAATAGAACAAATTGATGTATGGAGGACTACTTTCAAGTCCATAGAAGGTCTTTTTGAGTGGCTAGTCATGCCCATTGGTTTGAAAAATGCTCCAACAAATTTCATGAGGTTGATGGATGATATATTGCATGCCTTCACCAATTATTTTGTGGTGGTATATCTATATGACATCCTCATATTTAGTAAGACTTGGGTAGGAATACTTGCAACATATTCAGCAGGTCCTTCACACTCTACGGGAGCACAAGTTGTATACTAACTTGGAAAAATGTTCCTTCATCATGAACATGGTCCAATACCTAGGCTACAATGTTGATGAACATGATGTGCATGTGGATCCAGTCAAGATCCAGGTCATTCATGACTGGCATGCCCCAACCACATCGATCGAGCTTCAGAGTTTCTTAGTACTTACCAACTTCTATGGCATGTTTGTGTTGGCATTCTCCCACATTGCATGGGCCCTTAGCCAAGTGACCAAGGGTGGTGGCAAGGAAATTTTTGTGTGTGGGAAATCAAAACAAAAAGTGTTCAATGATCTAAAACATCACGTGTGTTCATCCACAGTACTCTCATTACCCAATCTACAATAACCTTTCGAGATTGAGACCGATGCTTCAGACTATGTTGTGGGTGCAGTTCTCACTCAACACGGTCATCCAGTGGCATATCATAGCAGGAAACTATTATATGTCATCTGTAAGTACCCCACCTATGACAAAGAAATGTATTCCATTGTACAATCCTGTCACCAATGGAAGCATTACATTCTCGGGAAGGAGACAGTCATCCACACTGATCACAAGCCTCTGTAGTTCATACAGACACAAAGAAAATTGCAGAACGACCTCCATCAAAAGTGGTCCACATACTTGCACCAGTTCCATATCAACATCAAATACAAGATATAAGGAGCACTGATCATGTAAGTGACTGCCTCAGTCGACATGGATTTGTCGCCCTAACAACGGTGCTCCACTCATGTGGACATGAGGCCTCCGGGTGGCTCCAACTCTACAAAAGTGATCTTGACTTCACTACCACTTACCAACTATTGCACACAAGCACGATTGTCACTGAATTTCACCTTCCAGACCAACTATTATTCCATCTAGGCCACCTATGTGTTCCTTCAAGTGAGTCTCATGTGTTAGTACCCTCGACTATCACCTTATAATCCTTTGACAATAGGGTTTTCAAACCTCAAGGGTTTTAATCAAATGTTTCCACTAAAATATTGGATAAAATAGTCTTAATTGACACATAAGTCGTTCAATGCCCCGTTTGATTAGAACATTATTCTAGAACATATTTATATGTATGTCATGAAGGTCGATGTCTCATTAATCTTATGCATTATGTAGTGCCCCCATGAAGGTAAAGTTGTCACCATGAATCAAATTAAATATTACGAACCTGACCCATGTTCATATCTAGGTGGATATCGGTGGCCACCCACCTATTCCACTCGCTCAAAGAACATTTTTTCATTTTGCTAGTTTTTTACATCTTTTCGGGTCCCAAACTTCTAGAGACATTTTGAGGCTCTAAACAACGTTTTTTGGGCTTGGAAGCACCTAGGAAGTAGTTGTAAGTAGATGCTAGGCTGAATGGAATGTATAATCCATGGTGATACCTTTCCAATGGTGTATCAAGCACCCCAAATAGATATCATATGCAAAATTTACACCCTTGGGAAGTTGACATAGCAACTATCCCCATTGGGGCCCACAAACCTTTTGGTGTTTCATCTCTTGGGGTTATGGTTTTGGATTTTTAGGTTTTTATCATTTATGTTTTATGTTAAAAATGCCTTTGGAGACTCATTGTACTCATATTCTTGTGAATGAGCGTAGCCATCACATCTCTTCTCAAAGATAAGTTTCCACCATTCAAGCAAGTTTGTTTCAGTCTGCATTTTTACAGTTTCAGCATATTCTCTTTATTAATAAAAGTCAACCTTTTTTTGTATCTCTGTGTGTTTCTTTGTTATACATTTGTATATCATTTCATTCCATTATAAATCTAGATCAATGGTATCAAAGCGGTCTTCTCTTTATTTGTTTCTCTGTGCATGTCCCCAACGAGGTCAGGGTACAAGGAGTTGGGACACAAAGTATTTGATCCCTTGCAAGGTTATCCTCATCATCCCCGATCGCCTCCAATGGTGGAAGAAAATAGAGACGAGGGAGAAAGAGATCCTTTTAAGTTGTTTCATGAGGAAGTCCTTGCGCTAAAAAGGAATGTAATGATGGATAATTTTGCATAGGTCCTTCGATGGTTTCCAACAAGCGATGCATCTTCGTCAAGCAACCACTTTGGAGATGTCGCCCCCTTCAAGCAGGGATGATTTTAAGCATGGAAAATTATTTTAAAATGTAGAAACCTTTACGAATATTACTAATCCTTCATATTCCAACTATAAATATTTGGTGATATTTTTTTAAAATTATTCAAATTTCTAAGGATTTTATATAGTTTATATAAAATTTTGGCGATTTTTAAGGTAAAATAATTTTATCGTATAGAATTTGGGCAACTCATTTTTAGAATAGCGAATATTTTTTTGGGAAAAACCATGGAAAATTAGCCCATGAGTGAAATTTAGCCCCTAAAATTATTCCCTACCTTCAAGGTACAAGTGAGTTTTGATATTTCTATGTTTGAAGGTCAGATAGATGCGGATTTTGTAGATAAATGGTTGAATCTACTAGAAGGGTATTTTTCGGTCCACAATTTTTCCGATAGAGAAAAGGTTACCTTTGCGCTCCTTAAGGCTATCCCCCATGTCAAGGATTGGTGGGAAACTTACTGTGAGCAAAGGCACACTGAGGAATCTGCATTATTTTTGGTAGCACCCACTTAGGAGTCTTTTAGGGATGCTATTAAGGAACAATATTACCATGTTGGAAACTACGATGACCAGTATACGATATGGACCACACTACGATAGGAAAGGGACCAGACGATACTAGAGTTCACAAATATCTTACATATGTTGCACACCAAGCTGGGTATCCAAGACTCTGAATGAAATCATATGTTCAAGTACCGTGGCAATCTGCATAGATACATCCAAATAGAAATGGAGTTTCTCGACATCTCATCACTAGGCGTGGCTTATCGGTATGTTGTCAAAACCGAGCAAAAATTTAAACATGAAAAGCAGGAGTTTGGATCTGTGAATTCCTCATAGGAGAAGCAGGGGAAAGATGACCCCAAAAAATAGAAAAAAGGACAGAGCAAGGATGGAACCCCTCAAAAAAAACAATTCAAGTTGCAAACAAAGAAGGGTAATGAGAAGACGAAGAAAGACACAGGGAAGTGGTGTGAATTCCATAAAATTCCATGGCATAACACCGATGAATGTCACTCAAATCAGTGATTGGTGGTCGAGCTAAAATCCCCAGAGTCATAGGCAGATTCAAACTCTGAATTAGATCTAGACAAGGGGAAGTGGATCATTTATGCAGAACCCAGTGTCATTCTCACTACCACTAAGGTCCAACCAAGTGAACCAGAAGAACCAAAGGAAGGTGAGCACCTTTTTCACTCGCAGATGTGGGTGAAGGGTGCTCCACTGCATTTCATTGTCGATAGAAGAAGTCAAAGAATCTGATCTCAACATAGGTCGTCAAGCGGTTGGACCTACCAACGACACCACACCTGCATCCCTACACCATCGGGTGGCTCTTCCAAGGGAGAGATCTTTGCATCAGTCAATGATGTCGCTTTCCCTATGACATCAAGCCCTTCAAGGATGAGTTATTGTGTGATATTTCCCCCCTTAAATTTTGTGATGTTCTTTTAGGCCAACCATACTTGTGGAAATGACATGTTGTATATGATTCTAGACATCGCGGTGTTATTATTACTTTGGGTAGACAATTGTACATGATACCATATGTAGCTCTGCCTACCACTATTTCTTTGATCTCTGCTAAGAAATGAAAGAAGGTCATTTCCCAGACCAGGAAATTTTTTTTCTTCATGATTCACTCTCTCAATGAACAGAAGGTTGCAACCACATCCATGTCTTCTGCACAGGGCCTCTCCACATAGCAACAATAAGTGGACAAGATTGTGGAAGAATAAAAAGACATCTTCTCCTCACCCATCGAGGTATTGTTGCACTTTCAAGTCAAGAATTCAAATGATGTAACCCATGATGTACCTCTACCCAATGGTCCAGTTCATCGTCACTCGTTGATGGAAAATGAGGAAATCAAGAACCAGATCCAATAGTTTCTTCAAAATGGGCACATATTACCCATATCCTCACCCAGTGGGAGCCCGATTGTACTCATGCAGAAGAAAGAAGGAACCTGGCGAATTTGCGTTGATTATAGGGCCCTAAAAAAAATCACAGTCAAGAACCGGTACCCAATTCCCCGAACAACTCAAGGGAGCCAAGTACTTCAATAAGATTGACCTGAAGTCTAGCTACCGACAGGTCCTAGTAGAACATATTGATGTATGGAGGACTACTTTCAAGTCTAGAGAAGGTATTTTTTATTGGCTAGTCATGCCCTTTGGTTTGACAAATGCTCCAACAACTTTCATAAGGTTGATGGATGATATATTACAGCCCTTCACCAATTATTGTGTGATGGCATATCTAGATGACATCCTCATCTTCAACAAGACTTGGGTAGGAACATCTGCACCATATTTAGCAGGTCCTTCACACTCTACGACAACACAAGTTATATACTAACTTGGGAAAATGATCCTTCGGCATGAAAAGGGTCCAATATCTAGGATACATTGTTGATGAACATGGTGTGCATGTGGGTCTAGCCAAGATCCAGGTCATTTGTGATTGGCCAACCCCGAACACACTGACCGATCTTCGTAGTTTCTTAGGACTTTCCAACTTCTATCGCAGGTTCGTGTTGGGATTCTCCCATATTGCATGGGACCTCATCCAAGTGACCAAGGGTGGTGGAAAGGAAAATTTCATGTGTGGGAAGTCACAACAACAAGTTTTTGATGATATGAAACAACACTCATGTTCATCCCCAGTACTCTCCTTACTCGGTCTACAACAACCTTTCAAGATTGAGACCGATGCTTTAGACTATGTTGTGGGTGAAGTTCTCAGTCAACATGGTCATCTAGTGGCATATCATAGAAAGACACTATTAGATGTCATATGTAAGTACCCCATCTATGACAAAGAAATGTATTCCATTGTACAATCATGCTTCCAATGGAAGAATTACATTCTCGGGAAGGAGACAGGCATCCACACCGACCATAAGCCTCCGCAGTTCATATAGACATAAAGAAAATTGTAGAATGACCGCCATCAAAAGTGGTCCACATACTTGCAACAGTTCCATCTCAACATAAAATATAAGACATGGAGCATCAATCATGTCAGTGAATACCTCATTCGATATTCAGTTTTCACCCTAACCATGGTAGTCCACTCATGTGGACATGAGGCCTCTGGCTGGCCCCAACTCTACCAAAGTGATCTTGACTTCGCTACCACTTACCAGTTGTTGCACACAGGCACGATTGTCACTGACTTTCACCTTCAATATGAAATGTTATGCCATACGGGCCACCTCTGTGTTCCTTCAAGCGAGTGTGTGAAGTTGATTTGGGAATCTCACTACAGTCGGATGGAAAGACATTTTGGCATGGAAAATACTATGGCAGTACTACATAAGAATTTATTTTGGCTGAAACTACGACAATATGTCACCAAGTATACCAGGTACTGCATTGTATGTATCATTGCCAAACCAACCACTAAGAAGCAAGGCCTATACACCCCTCTGCCTACTCTCGACATGCCCTGGGAATCCATCTCAATGGACTACATGTATGGCATTCCTTCAACCAAGCAAGGCAATGACTGTGTTTTTTTGGTTTTTGATCGATTTTATAAAATGGCCATTTTGATAGCCTATAAGAAGAGTATCATAGTGGAGGCCACTACCAATGTTTTCTTTGAACGGGTGTGGATACAATTTTGGATACCACTGACCATCATCTCGGATTAGGAAAACAGGTTCCTTAGCACATTTTGGCCAAGCCTCTGGTCACTGTTGGAAACCAAGCTCACCAAATCCACTGCCTTCCACCCCCGAATTGATGGCCAAATAGAGGTCATCAATTGGATGATCGTGCACATCTTGCACATGTAAAACTCCAAGAATCCACACACATGGGATGAGATTCTCCCTTATGTTCAACACAACTACAATAGATCTCTCCATAGATCGACCGACCACACTCCCTTTTTGTGGGGCTGGGATTTCAACCATTGGGTCCCATTGATGTCACACTGCCACTTGAGACCACGTAGACAAAATCTTCCCATGTTTAGTTTGAGGATGAAAAAGACACCAGGTTTATTGAGTGGATTCAAGACATGCACCTACAGGTCCATGATATTTTGTAGAAATCCAATGCTAAGTACAAGTAGCACCATTATCAGCATTGAGTGCCACACAAGTTTCAGGTGGGAGACAAGGTCTGGTTGCATTTACAGAAAGAACTCCTTATAGGGCCTCATCGAAATATTTTTCCCCTTCAATATGGACCTTACACCATCACCAAGGTTTTGGGTGATAATTATTTTGAGCTAAGTATTCCCCCCTTCCTTGGCCTGCACCCAGTGTTCAATGTGGACCTCCTTCAGCCATACTTTCCACCACTATAATTTGGACACATCAGAGATCGCAGAGAAGTTGACACTGACATAGCTCAACCCTGACTACATGGAATAGGAATCCATTGATTATATCACGGACACTCATATTAATTGAACTCGCCAATAGAGGATCCGACTTTATCGGGTTTTCAAAGCAGGGTAGCTCCTACACCAAGGCAAGTGGCTCACCTAGGGCCAAGTTCAGTAGAAGTTTCCCCATCTGATGGGGGCACTCAACACAATGGAGACCATTTCTTCCAAAGGGGGGAGGACTAATCTAGGTGGATATTGGTGGCCACCCACCTATTCCACTGGCTCAAATAACAGTTTTTCATTTTTGCAATTTTTTACAGCGCTTCGGGTCCCAAACTTTCGGGGTCGTTTTGAGGCCCTAAATGACATTTTTTGGGATCCGCAGTGCCTAGAATGTAATTTTATGTATATTTTAGAATGAAATAAATGTGTACTCCTCAGCGATACCTTTCCAATGGTGTATCGAGTGCCCCAAACAGAAATCATATGAAAAAGTCATGCCCTCAGGAAGTTGATGTATCAACTACCCCCATCGGGGCCCACAAACCTTTTGGTGTTTCATCTCATGGGGTTAGGGTTTTGGATGCTTAGTATTTTCTCATTTATTTTTTATGTTAAAAATTCCTTTGGAGCCTCATTTTACTCATCTTCTTGTGAATGAGCGTAGGTATCACATCTCTTCTCAGAGATAAGTTGCCACCATTCGAGCAAGTTTGTTTCAGTCTTCATTTTTAGAGTTTCAACATATTCTCGTTATTAATAGAAATCAAGTTTTTATGTATCTATGTATGTTTATTTTCTATACATATTTATTTCATTTATTTCCATTATAAATCCATATCATGTTCCAATCCAAATAACATTCTAAATGTCATAAGGGGTACTCAATGCATCCCATCTTTGGTAGAAATGGGTCCTAGTTTGTTCAAGTACTCATCTTTGGGCTATATCAAGACACTCCTCCCCAAGTTAGCTACAAGGGTTTATCCCCCATCTACATGATTTCCTCCAATGTTGGACCACAACCAATCCCATATGAAAGGCATGTCCTCAACTCAAGAAAAAAACTCAGTTGCACAAGGGACTCATCTATCTCTGATATGTAGGGAAAATCACCATCTCATAGTGGAGCATCTTCCCCTAGCATCACCAATATTCCAGGTAACCTTCCCTAAGATCACCATTTCTCTTTCCACCACTAGGAAATGGTGGTTTCCTTATTATAACTACCCTGAACCTTCCAAGTTTGATAGTAAGGCTCCCAATTTGGTTTCTCTCTAATCCTAGTCAACTTGGCCTTCCCCCTTTTCCTTTCCTAAACATTACCCCAATCTTGTCTCCTTCCCAACTTGGCCAAATTTTGACCCCCACTGAAGGCCATAATAGTAACCAACTACCAACCATGGGAAAGGACACAAATAGGGGGAACAACAATTGACAATGTAGAGGGCATGACACCAACACTAGGGACAATGCCAATGATGTTGGGTGCAATGAAAATTGTTCGACAACACAGGTATTCCAACAGAGGATGAACACCTTTAGTAACCACTCACACAACCAAATAAAATATCAACACATCAATGTTTTCATGTGGTAAAACCCCTATGGGAAAACATCCACGACCCCAGCCAACATGGCCACTTGGAGCAATTTATTAATGAAAAAGAAAAATATTACAGAGATATTTACAATGGAGTTTCTCACAATCGATCATCGGCGAATGACCCCCCATGCTCTTTAAATAGAGATCATGGACCAATCAGTTTCCAAGCCATGGATCAATGCAACCTTTAAGATTGAAGAGAATACGATCCGTCGGATCGCTCTATGTCAGGAACATATCACGATGTCAGATTTTCTAACTACAAATTTATATCACTGCATACTAAAGAAACACACTAAGAAACACATGTTTTCCTAATGAAACATTAGACTAAGTTGATCTTAACTAACTCCTAAGTGTCTAAATATCCTAGTTACATCCCCCCTTAAGAATAACTCTGGATAGGATTGAAGGATTTACAAAAATGACACAATAGGAGAAGGAATGAGGCATTAGAGCCTACATGAAAATTTCATGAACTCCTAACATAAATCGAATTTTGGAATACTTCTCTTCTGTAAGAGACTTTGTGAAAATGTTTGCAACCTCTTGTAGGGAAAAATAACACTTCGATAACTCGATCATGAATGAAATTTCTGATGAAGTGCATGTGTATCTTGATGGGTTTGGTGCATTTATGTTGAACTGGATCTTTGTCGATCTTGATGGAACTATGATTATCGCACCAGAGGTTGGTCATATGTTGTTGTCGGAATCCAAACTATGAAAGGATTTTTCGAAGCCACAAGGCTTTCTGACTTGTATTAGTTGTTGCTCGGTACTTTGATTTTTTTGAAGAAAGAGCAATAGTCTATTGTTTCTTACAGGCCTAGGGGACAAGTCGTGAACTAAGGTCATCGGCCCAATCTAAATCAATGAAACCAACCAATAAAGGACTCCCCCCTGAACTATAATGTATCTCGAACTGAACTGTACCCCGGACATACCGAAGTATCCTCTTAGTTGTTTTCCAATGGATTTCATTGGGTGTTTTCATATATCAGGAAACAAGACCAACAACAAAATAAATATTAGGATGGGTATGAGTCAAGTATAAGAGGATACCAACTAATTGACGATACAAAGTGGCATCAACTTCGGGAGAAGTACATGTGGCAACAAGTTTTACTGTAGACTAGAAGGAGAAGGGGTTTGTTTAGAATATTTCATGTGAAAGCGACAAATAAGGTCACAAGAATACTTATACTGGAAAGAAAAATTCCTTCCTTGGTTTTCAAAACTTGGGGGCCAAGAAAATAGTGCAAATTTCCTATGTCAATCATTTCAAATTTATTCTTAAGGTTGGTTTTCACATGGTTTAAATTTTTAGGGTCACTACCAGTGAGGATAAGATCATCAACATAAACAAAAAGGATTATGATATGGCTTCCTACTTTCTTGGCATAGACATGAGGATCAAAATGGCATCTAGAAAACCTAGTGTCAAGAAGAAAGTTTTCCATTTTGGCATACCAAGCTCAGGGAGCTTACTTAATACCATAAAGAGATTTCTTAAGAAAACAAACAAGGCTAGAGTAATTTTGGACATAGCTAGAAGGTTGTTCCATGTATATTCCTTCTTTTAAATCCCCATGCAAGAAGGAAAATTTGACATCCATCTGATGGAGCTCCCATTTATGTGAGGCTACAAGGGCTAGAACAAGGTGGATGGAATTCATTTTGGATACAAGGGAAAAGGTTTCATTATATTCAATTCCTTCAACTTGAGAACATCCTTTGGCAACTAACCAAGCCTTGTGTCTTTCAACACTTCCATTTGATGCATACTTAGCTCTATAGACCCCTTTACATCTGACAAGTTTTCTTCCTTTCTGAAGAGGTACAAGATCCCAAGTATCGTTCTTCATTAAAGAGTGATACTCTTCATTAAAGAGTGATACTCTTCATTCATTGTTATATCCCAATCAGGATGACCTGAAGCTTCTACAAATGTCTATGGATCATGAGTCTCTGAAACTTGAGCCAAAAGAGAATAGACTTGTTGGAACTGTGAACGTGTCTGGCGTTGATATGAAGGATCACCAGTTGCTTCTCGTGTTGAACAGACCCATCTAGGAAGCGGCGGTGTTCATGCAGGTTCAAGATCATTGGACTCATCTAGAGGAAGGTGAGTAGGCAGAGGTGGATTTTCTTCCTCATTATCATCATCTAAAGAAGAAGAAACTAGAATAGGAACGGAAGAAAGCACAAACGCCGAAGATGGATCACAAGCCAAAGAAGGCACAAATATCGAATTAGGCTCGCAAACCAAGATATTTTCGTCAAATTTAACATCTCTTCTAATAACAATTTCATTACAATAAGGTTGAAAATGTTTGTAACCTTTGACATCTCCAAAATAACCAAAAAATATACACTTCTCACTTTTAGGCTACAATTCTTTCCTTTTCTCATCAGGAATGTGAGCCCATGCTACACTACCAAATACACGAAAGTGACTTACATATGAGTTAAGTTTATTCAATGCTTCTTCTGGTGTTATAGTTTTAAGAGCCTTTGTGGGAGTATGATATACTATGTAATTTGCACAATTAATGGATTCTGCCCAATACTTTAGACTTAATCCTTTAGATTGGATCATACAATTAGTCATTTCTTTTAATGTGTGGTTCTTCCTCTCAGCAACACCATTTTTTTTGGGTGTATATGGAACAGTGTGTTGCATTTGGATGCCTTGTGCAGTGCAATAACTTGTAAAATTGTTGTTCACATATTCACCTCCATTAGTTGTTCTTAACATTTGAAGTTGATGACTAGATTTCTTCTCTACAATGGCCTTGTAGGCGAATAACTTGTCAAAAAATTCACTCTTAAGTTTTAAGAAGTAAACCCAAGTGCGTCTGGAAAAGTCATCAATGAAAGTTAAGAAATACTTGCATTCAGAAAAAAGGAGAAGAAAGTGGACCACACAAGTCACTGTGAACAAGCTACAAAGGGATCAAGGCATGCTAAGAGGCAAGTTTGTCAAAATTATCTCGATGATGATTGTCGAGAACACAACCAATACAAACACGATCCTTGCAAGAAACAAGAGGAAGATCACTCACCATTTGTTGATTACATAGTTGTTGCAATGAGCGATAATTTAGATTACCAAACATCTCATGCCAAATTTTTCTCAAGTAATCGCTATGAGAAACAAAACGTAATGGAAAATATGGTGACCAAAAGTTGTCAAACTTGTACAACCTGGTAATATCATCAACAATTCCAGTTGTGAGAACATGCTTGGGATATTTTAGATCCTTGATTACAACTTGGTGAGGTGAAAACTCTACGTTTTACCTTCACCTGAATGAGTTATTTGATATACTGATAGAAGGTTGCAGGAAAGACTTAGAACACATAATACATCATTAAAATGATCATTATCTACCTGAACTCTTCTAGACCCTACAACACTAAGAAATCTATCATCACCAAAAAATATTTTCTTTGTGTTACATTCATTTAGAACAGAAAATGTGTCTTTGTCCTTAGCCATATGATAATATGCTCTTGAATCAATAAGCCATTCATCAGAAGAATAAGTAGAAGTTGCATTGAAGGAGAAACTAGAAGTAGAAAATGCATGTTCATGAGAAGAACAAGAAGTAGTAGAATCAATATTGTTGTTGCGCTTCTTCATCATTGCTTCTAAGGCTTCCATCTTCTTAAAACATTTGGATTCATCATGACCATCTTTCCCACAAAAGTTGAAATGTTTGTTAGTCTTCTTATTTTTATATTTTTCTCCTTTGTCACCATTAGGAGTGGAATCTAGTTGATTGGGTTTGGGACCCTTGTTTTGCTTGTTGTTGTGGTGAGGATATTGCTTCTTGGGATTCTTGGATTTATCTTTATACTAGACCACTAAGGTTGTGTTGGATGTACTTGTACTGCTAATCAATCCAAGTTACACAAGCTTATCTTTCTCTCAAACTAGAGAATCACAAAAGGAATCAAGAGAGGGTTCTTTATAAGCACTCCCTAGAGATTAGCGGCATAAAAGGTAGATACAAAAACAGAATATGCACAACCAAGATTAGAAAGAATAGCATGTATGCATCAATATTCCTTCAAATCTCGTTGGCACTCGATACACAAAAGTATAAGTGTTTTGAACTTAGATAGGCAATCTTCAATGCAAGGAAAATCATTTGGACTTAAATTCATTAACTGATTCTCCAACTGGCGAGCTCGAGTAATATTGGGTTTACCAAACACAACTTCAATATTTTACCAAGATTTATTGGGGGCATTAATAGGTGGAACTTTAAATTAGGAGAGATGGAAATTTTGATTATTCCATGGGATTCATCATTCATATTGCAATGTCCCCAAGGCCAAGCCCTGTTGTAAATCATGTTTATGAAATGAATTGTAATTATGTTTTCTATAGGCTGGTGAGCCAAGTTAATATAAGCTGGTGGGCTTATGTGATTATTAGGCCAGAGAGCCTAAGTGTTGAAGGACAAGAGCATGATTTTGTACATGTATCTATGCACATTATTAATAAAAATATAAACATCATCGTGTGCAGACCGACCACGATGAATGAGTGATGGGGGACTAAGCTTCCATAGAGTGGGCAAGGGATTAGGGGCTGGAAGGTGGGAAAAGGGGACTAAGTGTTGAGCCTAGGGGCTTAAGTCCTTATGGAATAATATTTAATATTATTCCAAAAGACATGTGAATAATATGTTTTATCCTAAGTTCTTTTGGAAGGACAAGCAATTTCCAAATGGAAGGAACGCATGTAGTTGCATGGGTGATAAGTGTCAACCCAGGCGCATGCAAATAAAATGGCTGAGATGAGCCGTGTTGGGGGTTCCTCCTCCATTCTACCTCGACCGTCTGAGTGTGAACCAGTCCGACCTTGGCAAGAGACCTCGTGCATCTTCTTAATCGTACATCCCCTGAACCAGAAGCCTGTGTTAATTTGGGGAAAAAGTATGTGTTTGTTCTGGAAGCCGATACACCCCTTCTTTGTTCTAAACCGTGGAGTCTGAATTGACCCCTGTGTGGACAACTCGTCACGCATCCCTGAGAATCTAGAGTGTGAATCTCCCCCGTGTTGCCAGATTGGGAAAACGGAAGTGTCCCGTCCCTGCTAAGCCTGGTTATGTTGTTGCACCTGTTTGTAGATGCCCTGGGGTGTCCGTGTCTAGATTCCCATTGACTATGGTGGACGTGTAGTGTTTGAACCTATGTGTCTTGTTGGCCAGTCATACAACACTCTTTCCAGGTGAGAGAGGTGGTGGAAGTTGGAAGAACAAGTTGCTTAGCCTGTGAGCAACTCTCTCCAGGTGAGAAAGTGCACAGAGGAAGGAGAGAACTCCTGGAAGGAACCCTGTAGCTTCCACAGAGCTCAGAGACTTCCGGTCCGGTCTGTTGCTGAAACCCAAGGCAAGGGAGGTTAGCAGTCGAAGGAGTGTCTAGGTGACAGAGAAGGTGTATACTCCTGGGGTGGAACAGGCATGTGGGGAAGGAGATTATGTGGGCAGTGAGTATGACTGGTTCCTGGGAGAGAATTCCTTCCTTGTGACCGGGTGTTTTCCCTGTAACCTCAGCCTAGCCTAGGATTCCTTGCCTTGGGGGTGGAGCTTAGTCCCAGCTCGGGGGTGACCCACTGTTGGGCTTGATGAGTGGCGTGGTCTAAGGCTGGGAGGTTCGTGGAAGGCCTGCACCTGGTTGGTGGAATTACCACAGTTTCAAAGATAAGTACCAGATGATGTTTTAATTACGTTTATGCATGTCTGTGTAGTTATATTTATCATGTATTCTGCTATGCATACAAATTAATGTTAAAGCCATTGATTATTTATAATAGCAGTAATTCTTATGGTTACTCTGAGTTTAAATGTGTTTCATTTTCTTAAATGCATGTCTTATATATAGAATTAAGTATGAGATTGTTATTCCACGAAGTAGCGCCTGCCCGACCCAGAATGGGGGCGTTACAGTTTGGTATCAGAGCGTTACAAAATGAAAGAGTGTTACATAATGGTATCAAAGCCAAGGTTTCGACGATGAGCCTAGATGGGCTAGTTGAGTGGTCTTTGGACCGAGGGTTTGAGGAGAAATTGTGTCTGGAGGACCAATTTTGGACCTTTGAATGCTCCTAAGTGTCAAGGAGTTACTTGACCGTGTTACCAAGCTCAAGAGGTGTAGCGGTGTTAAAAAACTGCAGCCGGTGTGGTATATGGCCACAGGGGGAGAGAGAACTCCACACCAGAAGTGTTGGAGCCTTAGGATCTGTTTGAGAGGAAAGGAGAACCCTCACAACCGTCAGATCTGGAGAACGTGCACAAGGTTTAAAAACCTTTGGAGTTGCATAGGAGTGTGGAAATCGCGGTACGCGAAATCCCAAAATCATGAGGACCATCTATCGGAGGGACACGTGGTTGTCGGTCGACATTTCGGCATCCGGGAAACCAAAGGGCAAGATCCCTCGTTGTCTCAAGTCGCGAACTCCCGGTTACCGAAAACCCGAAACCCCAAAATCCCGAAACGCCAAAAGGATCTGCGTCGTAGATCTGAGAGAGGTCTAACCGTTGGATTTCACTTGGAAGGGACGTGGGCACATGGATGTGTACCACGTGGCAGTAGGTCGAGAAGAAAAGTGAGAGTGGTGGGACCCGACGACGTCACCATAGGTGACATGGACCCTCCTGAGTGTGCCACTTGCCACTGTGGATGTGGGAGACAGTTGTGCTCTGTGGACCCAGAGGGTAAAGGAAATAGAATTTTTGGAATTCAGAGATTGTAGTGACAAGAAGTTGGGAGTCACTGCATCGTGAACTCCTGGGTACCGAAGACCCGAAAACTGAAGTGCCAAAATCCTGAAATTTTTGAAGACAAAAGAACCGTCGAGGATTAAACTGTTGGATCCTCGTGGAACAAAACCCCGAAACCCGAAGTCCTGAAGTCCCAAAAATTGCAGAGCCGAGCAAAGCTCCGAAAATTCATGAAATTGAAACATTTTCTTAAATTGGATTGTTTATGAATGATGAAGGAATTGTCAAGAAATGAAGGCCTGACAAATTCTAGTCGTCTGCACATTTGTATTGCAGAAGGTTGGCGAGTGCCAGAACTGATTTGAATTGCCACAAAGTACAAAGAAATGGAAGAGACACATAATGCTTCTAGTTCAGAAAACGAAGCTCAGAAGAGATAGCGTAGAACTTTTGTATGTAGAGTGTGCATATCCAGCGCAAGGAGTGCTTATAGAGGGAACTTTTTTTAAGTTCGAAAGACTCTAGGAAACGAGTGTAGAGGGTGCCAGGAGGGCACCAGAAATTCTTTTGGAAAACACCATCGAAGCCTTCGAAATATTCGAAATCCTTCAAGTTAGGGAGGAAGTCAAGTCCAGAATAATTGACGCCAAGATATTTTGAAAGAAGTCATTGAGAACCTGAACGGACGGTAGGAATCCTTGGAGGTAAGACTGTGCAGAGGAAAGCACCGAGAAAATAGAATCACTGAGGGTTTTGTGGAAGCTCTTCTAGGAGGGCATTGAGAAAGTGCATAGAGTGCACAAAATAACGCTCGAGGGCATTGAGAAAGTGCAAGGGAGTGCACAAAATAACTCTATTTTGAGATTAGAGGAAGGAGAAGTGTTGAGAAGGAAGACAGAATTTCTGAATTTTGTGAGACTCGCTTAACAGCATTGAGCAAATGCACAGATGCATCATTGAGGAGAACTCTATTTTGAGTCCAGTGAGAAGACAGAGTCAATCGGTGGATTCAAGAACTTTGCCAGAAGGGTATCGAAGCTTGGAAAGTAAGTGTGCAATGTAAGGAACTCTAAGTTCTAAGATAGGAGAAGTGTCACAGAAGACACTCACAAGGTTACTGAACACCCCTGTAGGCTCAACAGCCGCGTTTCGAGAAAGAAGCTGCCAGAGGGCACCAATCTCCATTTTGAAGGAGAAGGCAAGGGTTGAACCTCTAAGGTCTGGCAGTCAAGCTCAAGAAGGATAGTGTTGTTGTGCACAGAGTAACAACAAAGAGGAGCAGTAGGTTGAGAAACCCTTCGAGGTTTCATAGCCGACAAAGCTCAGGGACAACGCTCCAGAACACGCTATCCAAAGGAATTGAGCTCCGAAGGGAAGTGAAGGTCGAGGCCTTTGAAACTTCTGAAAAATATTCCAAAGGGAAGGAATAAGTTCTAAACCTCAGGAGGGAGCATAGCCGCCATTAGATCGACTGAAGAAGAAGATCCGGGTCGTCATATCTAGTGCAAAGAACCGATAGTCATTGAATCCGGAGGAAGGGGCACGGAGTTTAACCTCTAGGAGGTCGCACAAAGGAGAGGAGTCAGATGGATGATGGAGACATCGCGGAGGAAGCGTCGGCTATAGAGTCTTTGATCTTGCAGAAGTGAGGGGATTAAGGCCGAGTATCTTCCAACACTCTAAGCTCGAAGGATAGTGACCGTCAGATCTGGGTCAACGATAGCCATTGATCTCATTCAAGAAATCGTGAATTGGGTTTGTGAGTTCGAGGGCAAACCAAATTCTGGTTCCGTGGGTCCCAGTCGCCAGGAGCAGGAAGGAGATCTAAACCGTTGATATAAGCTGGCCGTGGAGAACCGTTTGATCAAAACCTTCGGTATCGCTGCATTCGGGTTCAAGTTGAAAGAAATTTTTGACCGCGAGGTCACTTCATGCCGAAATGAGGATCATAGAACACGGAACATCCGTTAGGTGGGGACAACGGGTTGATGTGCGGCTGAACAATAAGCTCCCGTGAGAGGAAGCCGGGTGACAGGTGTTGGACACATCGCCGCCCGAAAGGAATAACTCATCACTAATTCGGTCTCGTGGATTCGCAGTTGAGCACGGCGGGCTAACACTCCAACTCGGTTACGAAGCCATGCAGTGCCAGCACTTAGCCCTAGCCAGTGTTTATGTGTGAAAGGAACTAACAAGGAGGAGCCATACCCATATCACATCTCGAGTATCAGTGTTTGGAGGTTTGGAGTCGAGGGTCTCAACTCACTAACTCATGAGTTGCAAGAGGTGCTTGCCATAACCGCATCACATGGAGTGCTCGAGGCTCGCGCCTCGAACTGCTACGGTTTTTGTGAAGGACCTGCGGATCGGATTCATTGGAGGTTACAAAGCAGGAATCAAAGGAGCCACTTCAGTTGAGAATTTGTAGGAACGATCCGCAGGCGGATTCTGGCCCGAGGCCTGAGGTCCAAGGTCGTAGATGAAGTGTTGGTTATAAGTTTGATAAAAGAAGCATGAACATTCACCGCTATCAGACATTCATGTAGTATAATTTTTAATGGTAGCCATGCATGAATTTTATCACTCTTTTGCATAATTGTTGAAAGGAAATTTAGTTAAGAATTGCAGATATGTTAAAAATCACATGATTATATGATTGAATGACAACACCTGATGTGATAAAGGCTATATTCAGATTAATTCAAATATTTTTAGCTTCGAATGCCACATTGACATAGTAGAATGTCATCATGTTAATTTGGTTATGGGGTAATAAACAAAGAATTAAAGATAAAAAAGTGGCTGTAGAATAAATGCCGCGAAGCCAGTCACAAAAGCGAGACCGACCGGGTTGAATATGACAAGGTATGGGGAATGTGGTAACACATTACTGCACTCCAACTCATGGATGGTGAGATATTAAGGACCGAGATAGAGAGCATTATGTAATTCAATGCAAGGTAATCAATAAGAATGTATTGAGAATTTCACTCATGCATAATGAGTGATAGAATTGTATACTCAAATGCAAATGGTTGAATATGTTTTGTAAGTACATGCATATATATATTGCATGGAAGCATTATACTAATGGCTGAAATGTTGCTAACCCTAAAGTTGAGAACATTTCAGAATCATAAACATTGCAACAGAGTTACAAGCCAGTAGTCATCACAGAATAGAGACTACAGAATTTTATGTTCAAAATTGAAATAAATGAACTCATCGCTGTTAATTATGAACATGTATATGCATGTAATGACAATTCATCTCTATTTGGTCGTGGGTTGTTTGCATTGTGATTGAATTTCCAGGTGCAGGAAATTCTAAGGATATTGCATAAGATGTTGTACATGTTGAATTATGATGTACAGTAAATACCGACAATTTGTTGGCAAGATGCAAGATGAAGTCTTGCAGGAAAAAATTGTATGTAGCTCGATGCCTGTGGAAAACCTCAAGGATGGTTTCATTCATAATGTGGCAACAACTAAGATGAATCATGAAATAGAATGTCATGTTTTGGGGAATAAAAGTTGAATTTCCTTTCAAACTAATTGGAATTCATAAATGAATTCCTTTATGTTCCCTCTCATGATAACCGCATGTGGTTGATGCATGAGATGATGTTGATAAAAGTTAAATGTTGGCTATAAAGAGTATCTCAGGAAGATGCTACTTGGAAACCTTAGAAGGAATTTGGAACTCCTAGAGCCACAGTTCTCTAAGACTCGTCCGCCCGCTGTTGAAGCCCAAGGAAAGGGGAGTGTAGCACCGATGGAATTTTCTTGTGAAGGTATATACCGGGTGGGACAGTATGTGGGGAAATGAGAGACTGGTTGGAGTACCATCGAGGCTTGAATTGTTGAGGTTGGCTGCAGGTTCAGTACCCTGGCCTAGACCATGTGGATAAGGATTGTGGACCATGGTTATCTTAGGAAGCCATCGCCCCGATGGAGTCATGGCCCTGCTTCTTCCCGGGTGGAAGGTATGTATTCTCACTCAAAAGATAAGTACAATTCTCTATTTTATTGTATATGTTGTGTATGTTGTATACGCTTTAATGTTATTAAATTTGTTTTGTATATACATATATATAATATTTCATATATATGTTTGCATTTTCACCTCGCATCTAAGGATCAGTATAATGTGTTTCCTATGTTTCAAAGGGTTAAGAAATATATGCAAATTGGATGGTAACTGCGTTATCGACCGAATATGATTCGTGGAACTGTATAGTCCTCAAGTAAGTGCATCCTATGCGCATATTGGACAGAAAATAAAACAAATTAAATCGAGCTATTGAGCTTGTAAAGGTATAGTGGACTTGGTACGGTCTTGAGGATGGGACATGGGAGCATGAGGATGTTATACAAAGTGCATAATTCCCACATCATTTTGAAGATTTTAGAAATCTTGTTGATGTTATGTAAAAGAGGGACAATGCATAATAAAAGGAGGGGATTGTAATGTCCCCTAAGGCCGCGGCCTATTGTAAATCATGTTTATGAAATGAATTGTAATTATGTTTTTTTTAGGCTGGTGAGCCAAGTTAATATAAGTTGGTGGGCTTATGTGATTATTAGGCCAGAGAGCCTAAGTGGTTAAAGCCAAGAGCCTGATTTTGTACATGTATCTATGCACGTTATTAATAAAAATATAAACACCGCCACGTGTAGACTGACCACGATGAATGAGTGATGGGGGACTAAGCTTCCACAGAGTGGGCAAGGGATTAGGGGCTGGAAGGTGGGAAAAGGGGACTAAGTGTTGAGCCTAGGGGCTTAAGTCCTTAGGGAATAATATTTTAATATTATTCCAAAAGACATGTGAATAATATGTTTTATCTTAAGTTCTTTTGGAAGGACAAGCAACTTCCAAATGGAAGGAACACATGCAGTTGCATGGGTGACAAGTGTCAACCTAGGAGCATGCAAATAAAATGGCTGAGATGAGCCGTGTTGGGGGTTCCTCCTCCATTCTACCTCAACCGTCTGAGCGTGAACCGTTCCAACCTCGGCAAGAGACCTCGTGAATCTTCTGAACAGTACATCCCCTGAACCAGAAGCCTGTGTTGATTTCGGGAAAAAGTTTTTGTTTGTTCTTGAAGCTGGTACACCCCTTCTCTGTTCTAAACCGTGGAGTTTGAATTGACCCCTGCGTGGACAACTCGTCACGCATCCCTGAGAATCCAGAGTGTGAGTCTATCTTGTGTTGTCAGATTGGGAAAACAGAAGTGTCTCGTCCCTGCTAAGCCTGGTTATGTTGTTGCACCTGTCTGTAGCTGCCCTGGGGTGTTCGTGTCTGGATTCCCGTTGACTGTGGTGGACGTGTAGTGTTTGACCCTATGTGGCTTGTTGGCCAGCCGTACAACACTCTCTCCAGGAGAGAGAGGTGGTGGAAGTTGGAAGAACATGTTGCTTGGCCTGTGAGCGACTCTCTCCAGGTGAGAGAGTGTGCAGAGGAAGGAGAGAACTCTTGGAAGGAACCCTGTAGCTGCCACAGAGATTGGAGACTTTCGGTTCGGTCTGTTGCTGAAACCCAAGGCAAGGGAGGTTAGCAGTCGAAGGACTGTCTAGGTGACAGAGAAGGTGTATACTCCTGGGGTGGAATAGGCATGTGGGGAAGGAGAGTCTGTGGGCAGTGAGTATGAGTGGTTCCTGGGAGAGAATTCCTTCCTTGTGAACGGGTGTTTTCCCTGTAACCTTAGCCTAGCCTAGGATTCCTTGCCTTGGGGGTGGAGCTTAGTCCCAGCTCGGGGGTGACCCAATGCTGAGCTTGATGAGAAATGTGGTCTAAGGATGGGAGGTTCGTGGAAGGCATGCACCTGGTTGATGGAATTACCACCGTTTCAAAGATAAGTACCAGATGATGTTTTAATTACGTTTATGCATGTCTGTGTAGTTATATTTATCATGTATTCTGTTGTGCATATGAATTAATGTTAAAGCCATTGATTATTTATAATAGCAGTAATTTTTATGGTTACTCTGACTTTAAATGTGTTTCATTTGCTTAAATGCATGTCTTATATATAGAATTAAGTATGAGATTGTTATTCCTTGAAGTAGCGCCTGCCCAGCCCAGAATGGGGGCGTTACACATATTAATCCATTTGGTATTGTTTTCATCATCGGTGGGTTCTTGTTCTTTTCCCAATGTAATACAATCTTTTACTTCCTAATAAATCCTCCATATGGGATTTCCATTGGAAGTAGTTTGTACTAGTAAGCAGAATATCATTGGGAGAATCCATATTAAATATTCATAAAAATATGAAATTGGTGGTTTGGATGAAAATTTCTAAAAAAAATAGGTTGTTTCAAAAAAATGGCACTAAAAACGGACTTTGGATGTGAAAGTTATGTTCTTTTGAAAAAAGGCATAAATGATAACCAAAGAGCCACGTGGCAAGTAGAAGTTGGTCCACATAGTGATACCCCTCCTAAAAACCTCACATTTACGAATAGTTTGTTTATGAAGTGACCCACTTTTATAGAATAAGCGGGGATCACTTTTACAATGAAGTTACTTTATAAAAAAAAGTTGCATGCAAAATAATTAACTTTAAAATAAAATATTAAAGCTAACTATAGTGATTCACTTTTATAATTTAAGTAAAATACACTTTACAATGAATGCATGAACTTTTTCAAAAAAAAAAGACTTGAACTCAATACCTCTTTACTTAATAAAGCAACTTTTAACCAAGTGAGCTAGTGCAAAACATATTGTATTGTTTAGAAAAAGGATTGGGCTTGTTGTTGTTGTTGTTGTTGAAGATGGCCTTGGAGAGCGTGGTCATAAAAAACTCTTTTCACAGACAAAAAAAATTATCTTCTCAACATCAACATGGTTTAGATCTTGGTTAGTTTACCCGGAAAATGCAAGTTTTCCCTCTATATCTAATTTATTGAGATTGCACAGAGCGCACGACAAAGAGCATAAGTAGATAGGAAAACCATTTCCAGACTGTTTCTGATTTTCCACGATCACACAGGGCGCGGAGCAAAGAGAATATGCAGATCGAAAACAATAGCAACCTGGAAATAAAAAATAGCAAACCAAAATGAAAAAATGAAATATTATCTTTGCAAAATTTTAAAAGGGCATATTCGAGTTTTTATACCTCTGAATCTGACTGAAATGGTCATATCTTGGGAAAATGGAAACCTTTTTAAGTGAAAATAAAAGTGTTCATTAATGAAATGAGTGCTCCGAATGCAATGGAATAGTCCTCTCAACCTAGAAATGTATGGAAATGGAAGAAATCATAGATGAGGCAACATGGCTTCACAATCTCAATCTACAATGGGAGTGGGTCTTCAAATGTGCTTTGATACTGTATTCAACAACACAAGTATTCCAACAGAGGAAGAACACCTTCAATAACCACTCACACAACCATATCGAAGATCAACACACCAATGTTTTCACGTGGTAAAACCTCTACTGGGAAACATCCACGGCCCCATCCAACGTGGCCACTTGGAGCAATTTATTAATGCAAAAGAAAAATATTACAGAGAGATTTACAAGAGAGTTTCTCACAATCGATCATTGGAAATTACCCTTCATTATCTTTAAATGGAGATCATGGACCAATCAGGTGATAAGTCATGGATCAATGTAGTCATCAAGATCGAGGAGAATATGTTCTGTCGGATCACTATATGTCGGGAACATATTGTGACCGTTGGATTTCCTAACTACAAATGCATACTAATTCATACTAAATAAACACACTAAGAAACAAACTTTTACCTAACGACACATTAGACCATGTTGATCTTAACTAACTCCTAAGTGTCTAAATATCTTAACAACAATTCCAACAAAGGCTAATCCCAACCAAAGTAGTGATGCAACACCCAAGTTAGCACTAAGCACCATTTGTGAAGTGGTTGGTCATTATACTCAGTCGTTGTATTCACCAATTCCTGAACATTCCTAAGATTTTTCAAACCTACCTCATAGAAACCCTTCCCCTATCATAGTGTTGTTACTTCAAATGACGAGGCTCCACCAATTTCAAACCCTTTGGTTTCCCAACACAAGGTTGGCTTACCCCTCCTACATATTTATCTCACTACCACTTCAGAGCTCCCATGTAAAAGGACCAAAAAATCCACTCTAAATGGTTCGTTGTCATTATAAGGCACCTAGAAGGATATAGAGATGCCATTTTTTATTTCATTTCCTCCCTGTACATGGGAATCATTGAGACACCCTCATCTTTCTTCTATTTACATCTTAATCTTAATCTTAATCTTTTGTTTTTGTTTTTACCCTTTCCACCATTTTCGCAATCTCTACTCTATTTGAGCATAAATATTTGGATCTTGTGTCTAACTTATGTCATTTGGAGACTGATGTGTACCTTTGCACTTGGGCCTCATGAAGCCATTTTCTCTCCCCATGTGTGAATGCACCCCTACCTCTCTAACCGTGATCTTTCATAACAAAAAAAAATGTTTAAAGGTCACGACTTCTTTAGAGAGCGTTGAGGACCATCTTCGCCTCAGTTCTCTTGACGACCCACCTTTCCAAGCATAGTTATGATGCTAGCATCCCACCTTTCCAATCATAGTTATGATGCTATCATTCTCTATGGCTCCATTTATATTGGTAATATCTTTGATTTCCCCCTACCAATTCCATATTTTTCACTAGAGGTGGATATATATGTCCAATGTTACAAATTAAAAACCATTGATTACGTCAAAACACAAAATGTTGTGAAACAATTAAAGTGACACGCACTTCCATGAACCTTATATCCCATAAAGGATCTGATGACTTTTCAATTATTTTTTCTTGGATGTAGACCCTTGAATTAGATTGAATTGGATATTTTGATACCTACAAGTGTGTTTTCTACAATAAGATATAGGTTTATGATTTCCCTTTGCAACACTACATTTTGAGTTGTTTGGAAGGCAATGACTTGGAATATTTATGATTTCCCTTTGCAACACTACATTTTGAGTTGTTTGGAAGGCAATGACTTGGAATATACTTTTAATGTTAGTACACAAGGCCATTATCATGTGATCTATGGTGCCAAAGCAACATTTGAGAGGCCCAATCTTCTACTTGAGAAACAAGTTAGGAACCTAATCGCTTGGTGATTTCCCACCCCATTTTCATATAAGGGTGGCGGGGTCTCAATTTCTTGATGATTTATCGCCTCATCTACATGAAAGGGTGGTGGGGTGTCTCCAATATTATTTCATATCATATCCTGCTCCAACACTCTACCTAGTTTCATACTCCCCCTAACCTGCTCTACTCATTATTCATAATAGTGCCCCTGACTCAATTGCTCTTGCTCTTGATTGGGCTAAAATCGTGAGGCAATTCATAGTTAGTCAAGAACATGAAAAGATTTATAGAAAAAGCATTACTAGGGGAAAAAGCAATCCCAAGTGTTGAGCCTTCAACAACATCCCCAATTTTTTAGATTTGGGATCCCTCCTTCAACACTTGTGAACTTTGTTCTTTTGCACTATGTTTGATTTTTTATCATTTTTTTATAATTTCTTGAATCTTGGTGAAAGGGTTTTGAAGTTTGCTTCATGCATGTTGTGTCCCTGGAAGAAGTACTAAGAAAAGTCTTTGTTCACATACTAAATATTTTCTAAACTCATTCCTTGGTCGAAAGAATATTTTGCATTTCTCATTTGGTCTAGGATCGCTTTTGTTTACTATAAATTTTCTTTAAGAGTTTTCATTTCAAGCCTCTTTCAAAAAGTAACTTTCTTTTTTTCCCAAAAAGTTTCAAGAGTTTTCAAAAGTTCATTTTCAAGAAATCCCTGAAAGGACCTTCATACAATTTTCTTTGATATTTTATCTCTTTTCTAAAGATTTTTTTTCCAATAAATCCTAAAAGACTTCATGACATTTTCAAAATTCTTTTTTTTTTTAAATCACCCCAAAAAAATTTAAATCAATTTTATTTTTTTTTAACTTTTTCTAATAACTTCAAATTTTTCAATCTCAATAAAGCCAAAATCCCTTCAAATCATTTCATAACTCCAAACTCTCAGATACCCTTTAATAACTTTCATAAGTTCATTGTCAGAAAAACTCCCGAAAGCCTTAAGCTTTAAGGTGCATATGATCAACTTTTGGGGAAGTTTGGAGCTTCAATCATATAACTCACCATGAGGTCTTCAAATCCTTTCATATATTCTTTCAAACTGTTCGAAAAGTGAAATCTAGCCAATATTTTGAGAGGTTTTGGGGACTTTCTCTAACTTCCAACCTTCACGATCTCCCAAAGATTTCACAGTTTTCCAAAATTTCAATGTTGGAGCCTCCTTGAAGGAATTTGGTTGAATGTGTCAACTCTCAAATCACCCCAAACGATCTTTAAACCTTCGTAAAGAAAGTTTGAAAAGACCTCGAAATAACTCCACTTTCACCAAGGCATAGTTTACACTACCTTGCAAGGTTTTAATCTTGGTTTCATTGATTGTCCGTGTCTTATTTCTACAATTCGAAATAAAAGCAATATATTATTCAATTTGGATTGCAAATTTGTAAATGAATTTAAAAAATCACTTTTATTTGTCCATATTTGTACTTATTAGTCTTTGCTTTGAGGTCGCAGGACTATTGTAAATGGTTTGCTTTGAGGCAGTAGGACTATACAGTTTGAGTGGACCTAATGGTTAAGAGCATGTGTTTCATCTTAAGAGGTCACAGATTCAAATCCAGAGGGGGTAGGGTATGCATACCTTCGTAGACTTTACCAGTCAAAATCATTGGGCGGAGGGGGATCCCTTATCCCACAAACAAGGGGATCTCATACACCAATTTGGTGTGCTGCTTGGCCGTGACCTTAAAAATAAATTATTATTATTATTATTATTATTGTTACATTATTTGGACACATAAATCAAAGTGCTTAACCTAAATTTTCATCCCTGCAAACTTTGTTCTCCCAATCAAATGCTTCAATATCGTTGGATCTCCCAATCACATGCTTTGTGGTCTAATTTGGCTTCTTTTCAAGGCAATTTTACTTTATCAAAAGCCATTTCTTAGGTTTCAAGAGATAAGCTTATTTTGTTGTCTCATATACATATTATTTTCAAAATACATTATATTATTTTTATCACAATGTATTTCTTAACATTAACGTATTTTTAACCACCCCATATACATATTATTTTCACAATACAATACATTCTTTTTACCACACCACAATTACAACGTATTTCTTAGAAACATTAACATATTTTTAACCACACCATATAGAAAGAAAAAAAATTACAATTTTATAAACAGTGATAAAAAAATCATAAAATAAAATAATTATATATTTCTTAACAATATTAACATATTTTTAACCACACCATATAAGAAAACAAAATTTACAATTTTATAAAAAGTATATTGTTGTATCAGACATACCATTTACACAACATACCCATTTTATGTAAGAGAAAAATCAAACAAACTAATATAACTCACTCAACATCCAAATGTCACTAGTGTGTAATTACTTATTAACATTAAGATATATAATGACAATGGTTTATTTATGTGTATAATAAAACGATAACTCACTCAACATCCAAATGTCACTAGTGTGTAATTACTTATTAACATTAAGATATATAATGACAATGGTTTATTTATATGTATAATAAAATGATAAATGATATTACAATAATAATTTATTTATAAATCTAATCAATAAGTACCTAATGATATACACGCTGAGACATAAGTACCTAATGGTATTCACGTTGAGACATACAACTGGATGAATTAAATAACAATAAAAAAGTATCGAGTAACAAATTGATTAATTCTAGATCTGCATATGCTAAAATATATATCATCCATAATATATAGATGTGCATATGCTAAAATATATATCATCCATAATATATAGATGTGCATATGCTAAAATATATATCATCCATAATATATATTCAACATATACAATATTGTAAGGGAAAAGGTAAAATGGCCTTGATATGAGGCCTAATAATTGATCTTAGTTTGAATATTGTAAGCTTTTAATGAAAATCAATTTTTTAATAAGAATTCGAGAGATTTTTAGCTAGCAATTTTTCATTCTTATTAGTCTTTGCCGAAGGCGTAGAGGGACTATAGCGATCTATAAATCGTTGACTTGATATTAGTTTGTGGTTTGACTACAAATTTTTGCATACTTTCTAATATTCGAACTAAAAAAGTAAAAGCATTATTTTTTATATAATAAAAAAACTCATATATGTTATGATCTGATTGGATGATAGATTTGAGGTCTTATTGTCAGCTTCGCTATTCCCAATGAATTATATGTTTCCATATCCAAAGTTTTATCATGTACGATGTTTTTCTTAATTTGTACTATTCGTATTGAAATGTTTAGATATTCAAAGTTTGTACTAATAGATTTGAGGTCTTATTGCACACTGATAGTCAGTTTTCATATTACTTTGTCATCTCAGTCAAATTTGTTTTTTAGCATAGTCCCCAGTGTTCAAACTATTGTTATTATTATTATTATTATTATTACTATGTTTGATTTTTCTTTATTGGTGCATACTTCGAGAGTCTTTGTCATTGTTGTGTACGTAAACAAGCCTGTCACACTGCATTCTTTCTTAAATGTTTGCACAGGACGACGCCCTTCGACGGTTCTGACAGTCTTAAGTGTTTACCTAACAGGTCTCGCAGCCTTAAATGTTTATTGTACAAATGTGTTACAATACAGTTTCGTTCCATTTTTTTGATAGTGTTGTTTGCAGTGAAATTGTGCAATATTGTTCTTCACCGACATCACTAGTTCAGTGGTTGATGCTTGTTCATTGGTTCATTCCATGTTGTTTGTTGTTGTTTGATTCAACTTTGCAAAGTTGAGGTCCTGCAGTTGCAGTTGGACCTCTTCGTGGTTGTTCACTGGTTTTTTGTTCTTCAACTTTGCAAGTTGTTGGACCTCTTTGTGGTTGTTCATTGGTTTGTTGTTTTTCAACTTTGCAAGTTGTTGGACCTGTTGTTGCAGCTTGAAAGTTTTTGGGCTACGCTCTTGTCATCCCTCGTTGACGAGTAAGTTTTCGTGCCATCATTTCGATGCTATTCTTTTTTTCCTGCTTGTTGTTTTGCACCTTGCTAGCAATATTTTTCAATAGTAGGAGTCCCTACCTCGAAATTTTGTTGCAAAACATCTTTCTGTGTGGTCTTATTTTTTGTTCCTGGAAACCATATGCCAACTTCCACGTCCTGGATATTGTGCCATAGTTACTTCCAAAATTGCAATGTAAAGGGGTTTAGAAAACAAATTCGGAGTTGTCACAAGGGGGAACCATTTGCTAGGGTGTAGTGACAGGGAATGCTTTTATTCTCTGGGTCAAAAACTTTGTCCACCTGTTTCCTTTGTCCTGTCCTTTCTATTTTTCAGAACATGTTCTACCTCTGAGAAGCTTGTAGGATGCACACCATGAATAGGTTCAAATCACTCTTTGTGCTCAACAAATTTATAGTGTTATTTATTTGCGTTGTTTCTTCTGTTTGGTTCATTGTTCACTGTAGGTTTGTTTTCTTGTCATCTGTTGTGGTGACTAGGGGGGATTGAATTTGACAAGAAGAAGGTTGAAGAATACATATCGGGATTGGTACATAGTTCCGTGCTTGTAGTTTTCTATTTGTCTTTTTTTTTTCATTTTTTTTCCCTTTTCTCTGTTTTTGTATAAACTGAAAATAGCTAAGAAACAACTTGAAAATCATAGTTTAAGAGATGAAAAAAGTAATGTATGTTGAGTCGTATGAAATAGATACAGACTCCATTATACATGACAACATCGACGAGGTGTTTCATAGCAATGGGCTTTTTAGATTGGATGCATTCTCGTATATTGTAGGAGATTTCCTTTTTGATGCATTTCAGGTTCTACTGCATTTCCCTTATTCTTCGACCGACCTGGGAAATGAATTGATAGATTATTTATTGGGTTGTTTAAAAAATGGCAACGTTGAGGCATTGGAGTCATATGAATACGAATTGGCATCTGATTTTCTTTGGCAGTTGTATGGAATACATGATGTCACTACGTATTTTTCAAAGATGTGGTTGTCTGCATCTCCAATTCTTCCTACACATGAGAGGGGAATTTGGGGAGATACATTTTGTATATGTTGGTTGTCTAAGTGGCTCAATATATCAATTGGAATATGGTCATTGACAAAAAAAACAAGATATATACTATTCAACAAAACTGCATCTAGTAATCCATATTGCATCTTGTTCCATGATGCCAACCCTGTCAGTGGTCATTATGAACCATTACTGTATAGAAAATTTTCCATATGCAATCTTGGAGGACCTCATATTTACTTGTCCCTCATTTGCAAAGACCTTGAATCACAGTGGAAATGGATTATGCATCGCATAGATTGCCATGGTTTGCAGATAGCAATAAATGTTGTATCTAGCTATGGAAATAGTTTTTTCAATGCAATTTGTTGTTTGGTAGCAACAGAGTTCGATGTGAAATCGTTGCAGATTTATACTGTACATTCCTTTTGAATTGCAATTGTAGGTGGCAGCCAATAGGCTTTTAGCTGCTTGCATCAACACCTTTCGCCATATGTCGGCAATTGGAAGTTGGAAAGAATACCTTGTAAACATGGCACTGCCATATGAAAAAGGAAATATGGAGGGTGGCATATTCTGTTTGCAATGGCTATCTATCATATTCAGAGTAAATGTCCAGGTTTGTTTGACCCTGCCAGATGACACTATCCATTCCTGGTCTATTGATTCAAATTACGATCGAACAATTGAAATCATCTCGTTGAAAACAGATACGACACATCTATTATCAATGTTTGATGGGACATATCATTGGTTCAAGGTCCACTATCCATGCCATCCAAACCACATCGAATCTGCATATGTGTGGCATGCTTTTTAATGAGAATGAAACTCCTCCCGGTTGCGATAAGGCCATACAGGGCTTAAACAAAAAACGTATACTAAGTTATCACAACTTGAAAAAGGTCATGCGTGAAATTCATCCCAGTTGTGATGAGGTCATACAGGGCTTAAAAAAAATGTAGGCTAAGTTATCACAACTTGAAAAAGGTCATACCTGAGAGAAAAAAAACATTGGTAATATAGGAAATGTTGTCGGTTCAGGGTCCAGTGTCAATGTCATCCAAACCACATCGAATCTGCATAAACGTCGCATGTTATTTAATCAGAATGAAATTCATCCCAGTTGCCATGAGGTCATCCTAGCCTTGAACAAGAAATGTAGAATAAGTTATCACAACTTGAAAAAGGTCATACACGAGAGAAAAAAATGCATTACTACGCTTCCTTCTAGAGAGAAACTGACATATCACAATCTAAAAAAAATTGTTCGTGCACAACACAATAGAAACAAGTACGGTCGCATATCTCACAATGGTCATGCAACTATCTGAGAGGAAAAAATCACATTTTGTGGGATAGAAGCAACACCCTGCACTACTACTAATGAAAACCAGCAAACACTTTCTACCCATACTTCCCTACGGAAGAAAGATGCAAGACAGAACTACATAAAACAAATCAAAGACACTCCTTCCAGTGCATGTACAATTTGTGATCAATTGAATTTCGCAAAAAATAGTAAGTCTTTCATGCTTGATTTGGAAGCAGAATACCTTCGCTTGACAGTACATGATAAAACATTTTCCAGTGGCAAAATTTGTCTTCCATGCAAACGGTCACTTGAAAATGGAAAACTGCCACAATTTGCAACCCCTGACCAAATAAGATGTAATACATCACTACCATATGTAAGTGCACTTATGGAACTTGAAGAAAGACTTGTGTCTCTGCGAATTGCATTTGCACAAATCAGACCCTGGGGCTATAAATGACCCCAGATGGGCTTAACAGGATCAATTATTATTGTGCCTGTTCAACTAGATGTTATGCAAAAATCCTTGCCACAATTCATTAGCGATACAATGATAATTATTGTGGCTCTCAAAATACGTTTGCAATACAAAAATGCATATCAGACAGGCAAAGTGCCTGTGCATTTTGTTATGAAAGCATTAAAATAATTATGTTCCAAGGCCCTGTACAAAGCACAAAACATTTGTATAAATGAGATCTGGAACAATGTTCTTGGAGAAGAGGATGGAAACTCTACACAAACTCTCGAAACTTCTAGTGAATTTGATACAAGTGATGAATTGGAGAATGAAACACCTGCTGAGACATTGGTGCATGGATTCACTGATTCACAGTGCATTCGTGACTTGCAAGACAAGATTGTCAAAATTGCACCTGCTGAGGGGCAACGTCCACTTGGAATATTCAAGGACAAATTTTCTAAGGAAATTAACTTCCCAACACTCTTCTATGGAGATCCACATCCCACTGACATTATAGAATGATTCAGTTACCATAAAATAGTTCGATGGGAGATGCTACATTCAAGCGATGACTTCTTCTGTCACATAACAAATTTGTTTTTCAAAACAATGCGCATAATAATAGAGCAAGTGTTGTCTTGCATGTGGTTCCAAATAATAAAAGGCCAGTTACAAGGAATAAAGTTGTTGGCCAAGGATGTCAAATACAAAGTAAACCTAGAAAAAAAAATTGAAATATGATATTGGATACATAGATTTCAAAAACATTCGCATATCTCCTGACTATTTGCAACAAAACGTTTTTTGCAATGATTCGACAATTAGGCCCGCCAACATTTCT